>PVJH01006325.1:0-102823 GCA_004026705.1 Nesogale talazaci | reverse complement strand
TGCCCGGCTATCAAAAGATGGAGTGTCTGGGGACTTAAAGGCTTGAAAGTAAACAAGCAGCCATCTAGCTCAGAAGCAACAAAGCCCACATGGAAGAAGCACACTAGCATGTGGAATCATGAGGTGTCAAAGGGATGAGATATCAGGCTTCAAGAACTCAAAAGCACAACTTTGCATGCTCACTTTCCTGATATGATCCTTGAGGACAAATGTGTGCATAAGCAACTGTGGTGAAGAAAGCTGATGGTGCCCGGCTACCAAAAGATATAGCATCTGGGGACTTAAAGGCTTGAGTAAACAGCGGCCATTCAGCTCAGAAGCAATAAAGCCCACACAGAAGAAGCACACCAGCCTGTGTGATCATGAGGTGGTGAAGGGATCTGGTGTCAAGCATCAATGAACTAAAATGTATTATTATTATTAATGAGGGGGAGTACAGATTGGGGACCCAAAGCCCATCAATAGGTGAGGTGACATCTTTTGCAGATGGATTACAAGGAGGAGATGAGTCAGTTAAGATACAGGGTAGGAGCTATGAAATATGCAACCTTCCTCTAGTTCCCATGCTGCCTCACATCCACTATCATGACCCCAATTCTACCACATAAATCCAGCTAGACCAGAAGATGTACAGTGAAGTTGGAAACATGGGAAACTTAGGATAGATGATCCATCAATACTAGTAATAGGAGTGGTAATACCAGGAGGGTGGAGGGATGGAGGAATAGAAAGGGAGAACCAACTTCAGGGATCTACATGTAGCCTCCTCTCTGGGGCACGGACAACAGGGAAGTGAGTGTTGGGACACATTGTACCGTGTACAGGATGAAAAAATAATTTGTAAATTACTAAATGTTCAAGGGGGAGGTGTGGAGGAAGGGTAATATAGGGAGCTGATAATGGGGGCCTGGAGGGAGGGAGAATGTTTTGAAAGTGATGATGGCAATGGGTGTGTAAAAGTGGCCTGAATACAACTGATATTGTTAGGGATTGTGACGGGAGTTGTAGGGGCCCCCCCAAAAAATGATCAATTTTTTTAAAAGGAGGGGGAGGGGAAAGGGGAGACTTTTTGTTTTTGTTTTTGTTTTTTTTTTAAAGAGGAGCTTGTATCAAGGGCTCAAGTGGAAAATATTGGGAAATGTATGTGGAAATATGTGTGCAAATGTGCTTGATCCAAATGATGTACTGAATGTTGTAGTAGCTGTAAGAGCCCCCAATAAAATTTTTAAAAAAATTAAAGCAGAAGAAATAGGTAAAATCATTAAGAAATATGCAACAACAAAAAAAATCCTAGGTCCAGATGACTTCACTGGAGTATTCTACAAGTAGTCAAAGAAGAGCTGACACCAATCCTACACAAACTCTTCCAGAATATAAAAAGGGACAGCAAACTCCTAATCTAATTCTATGAAATGAGTGTAACCCTGATACATAAGCTAGGTAAAGACTGCAAAAGGACAGAGAATTGCAACTAATATCTCTCATAAACATCTCTCCATAAGCATAGATGCAAAAATTCCTGGTAAAATTTTTGCAAATAGAATCCAACAGTATATAAATAAAATAATACATCATGACCAAGTGAGATTCATACCAGGGATGCAGGGTTGGTTCAACATTTGAAAAACAATTAATGTAATCTACCACATTAACAAGAAAAAGGATAAGAACTATATGATCATATAAGATGCAGAATATGCATTTGACAATATCCAACACCGATTACTAAGGAAAACTCTCAAAGAGATAGGATTAGAAGGAAAAATCTTCGACACAATATAGGGCATCTATGAAAAACCAATAGCCAGGATTACACTCACTGGAGAAAAGCTGAACACATTTCTACTGAATAAGAGAGCATGCAACAATGTACCTTATCCCCACTTTTATTCAACATTGTTCTGGAAGTCCTAGCCAGTGCCGTAAGACAAGTCAACAATTCAAGGGAGGGCTGAGTCCTGGTGGCGTAGTGGTTGTGCATGGGACTGCGGCCCACTGGGATGGAGGTTTGATTCCAGCTCCATGGAGCAAAGGCTGGGCCTCCTACTCCCACCACCTGAGGGCAGTGATGCCCCAAAAATAAAATAAAAAATAATTCAAGGGATTACAATTGGGCCAAGAAGTGAATCTTTTGTTATTTGCAGATGATATGATTTTATATACTGAAAATCTTAAGGGGTCCACAATAAGATTTCTGGAAATAGTAGAGGAAATAGTGAAGCAGCAGAATAGAAGATTAACCAGCAGAAATCAATTGGACTCATACATACCAGTGATGAGAATACTGAAATAAAATAAAATAAAAACACCAAGAAAACAATACCATGAGCCACACAAAAATTGAAATATCTAAGAATAAACCTATCCAAAGAAACAACCTATACAAAGAAAACTACAGAACATTACTATAAGAAACCAAAAGATACTGGCACAATTAGAATAATAGCCTGTGTTCATATTACTAGAAGACTCAATATTATGAAAGTGCCAATATTACCTAAAGCAATCTATAAATGTAATGCAATCTCTACTCAAATTGCAGCATCATTCTTAGAGGCAATGAAAAAGTTCTGTATCTATTTCATATAGAGAGAAGAAACCCAGGATAGGCAAATAATTTCTCAAGAACAATGTAGGTGGCCTTAACCTATCTGACCTAGAAAACTACTATACAGTTCCAGTTGTTAAACAGTTCATTCAGGTGTATGATAGATATATGGAGCAAAGAATCAAGACAGAGAAACTCAGAAATATGATCATCAGATTACAAGCAATTGATTTTTGACAAAAGTATAATAAGCATTAAGTGATAAGCTGATGCCCTCTTCAATAAATGGTTTCGGGAAATTAGGTATACTGTACACCTGTAAAACAATGAAATAAGATCTATACCTCACTCCATGAACAAAAAAAACAAACAAAAAACAAAAACCTAAATGTACAGCACAAAGCTATTAGGATCATCAATGAGAAAATTGAAATAAGCCTAAGTGCCTTAATGCAGGGAATACATGTGCTATCAGAGACAACAAAGAAAGCACACTACATGGAATACAAAATAGAGTGGGGCCAATTAAAAATAAAACACTGTGTATATTGAAAGACTTCTTAAAAGAGTCCCAGAATGGGAAGAGACATTTTGTAATAACATAGTGGATAAAGATATAATAACTAAAATTACAATATATTACAAGCCTACACCAAGAAAAAAATGAACAATTTACAAAGAAGGTGGACAAAGGAACTGACCATATGATTCACAAAGGATGACATTTGAATGGCTAACCAATACATGAGGAAATGCAGTGAAAACAACCATGAGATACCATGTAACACAAATTACTGTAGCTCAGGGGCACTCACACTTTTTCAGTATGCAAGCTACTTATATAATAATCAAGTTAAAGTGATTTATCAACTACAAAAATGCAAAATACATAGCTTTGTTTATTTATTACATTATTTGTGAATGCATTGAGAATTCTTTATATATGCAATGTATGCTTATGCACCTTGCATAAGCACATGAGTCCATATTACACAACACAGCACAGTTAATTATGTGCATATTTTGTTATTAACTGAGTTTACTCTGATGACTTGCACTGAAAGGAATGATCCAGGGATGCAAGTCTAGATAGTAGCTGCTGACAGCCAGCCTCAGGCACACTTCCAAATGATCATCAGTCATGGTGGAATGGTACTTAAGGATCTTTATGTGGAAAGACTGACTCACATAAATAAGTAGAGCCGAGTAATGCAATCGAGGAGGTAACATATTTTCTCATGTTTGAGTACTTTCCTTCTGTAAGTAAGTTCCAGAACTGTTCTTGTGCTCCAGACTTAAGCAGAATGTTGGCTTGTAGTGTCAACAACTCCCATTCCATATGAAAGTGATGCATTTTTGTTTTATTAATTGGTCCAGCTCCCCCACTCATATTAGTATCCTTTCTTATGTTTAAGAGAAAAGTCCAAGGTCTAAAATTGGTGATAACTTAGTTTGTCAGTTTCGCTGCAATTAGCATAGTTGTTTGCCCATGTGTTTGACACCTAAGATTGCTTCTGATTAACTGTGCTGTATATCAATTAAGTGCCAGGATTGACGATAGGCTTACATCTATTTTTTTAATGCCATGCGATCTACTCACACAATATTTGCAATGACTAGTAGATCATGACCAATGTATTCAGCACCCCTGCTGTAGCCCAATTACAAGAAAAAAAATAAATACAAATGCTGAAGAATGTGTGGTGAGATTGAGACCATTATTCACTGTTGGTGTATAGCTACTGTGGAAAGCGATATGATGATTCCTAAAACAGATAGCAATAAAAATACAGTATGACCCAGTGTTGAGAATTTTTGGGGTCCTTGGTCTAAAGGAAGGCGACCAGTGGCCACCGTGGTGAGACTAAAAGCCCACACTGAGTTGACCAGAACCTGACCAGAGAAAGAGAAGCAATTTATGTCTGTGACCTGGTGCATATCGTTGCTGACTTTAAGGATGGCCTGTCCTGATTTGACTTTGCTAATGGACGCACACTTCATGAGTTTCCAAGTGGAATGAAGATTCTTTATGTTGAAAGACATGATTGTTTCCTTACAGCACTGGGTTGGTATAAGTGGGCAATATAGAAATTAGATATCCAAAATGGGGGAATGAAGGCATGAGGTAGTTTGGCTTGCAAACTCTTATAGGTGGTAGAATATACATTCATAGGATTATAGAATCAAGGTGCAGATATTTTGTAACTACAATTGTAAGGCACAGGATATCTATTGTTTTTTTCACTTATAGAATGTTATTTTCGAACGATGGTGACACATGTTGACTTATATGTATTTTAGTTTTATCCTGTTAGATATAAAAATGATTTTATTGTTTATTTGAGGATTATATATGGTCACAGAGTTATGTGAAAGTATAAAATTAATAAGGGGTGGTCTGTGGCAGTCATGTGCTTATGTTAATTTTATAATTGAAATCTAAGGGTGGAGTCTGGCCTGTTAATCTGGAGATAGCCATTGAGTAGCCGATAAGGCCTCTGTGTGGGCATGGCTTTCTCCTGAGACTCTGGGGAAATCTCGCGGTATTTCCCTCGTGAAGATGAGAAGCTATCTTCCCCAGTTGTTGGGAGTTAGTTTCAGAGATGATTAATCACAGGCAAGCTGGCAGTGTCTGGGAGGCTGGAGAGCCAGCGGAGAAACCACACAGCTTTGCCCTGATGGAACCAGACCTCTTAAGCTGGGGCGGCCAGATGGAGACCTCTGCCAACGATGAGTTGCTTCTGCTGTTGAGCCCTGGAGGCGAGGTGCCCTGCTAGCACCGGGATTCTGCACCCAATGACCTGTCACTTCGTGAGTCAGATGAAGACTTTATAGACTGATTTCGGGCATATGGGTTAATACCGGACTTATGACTTTGAACTGGACTGGGCTGGGATGCTTTCTCCATGTCCCATTCCTTTTGTATATAACCTTTTCCTTATACCTATATGCGTGTCTCTGAAATTTTGTTCCTCTAGTCTACCCAGACTAACACAACCCAGCAATTCACTACTGGGCATATACCTAAAAGAAATAAGATACAAATCATGAACAGAGGTATGCTTACCCATGTTAATTGCAGCACTTTTTACAATATCAATAAGTTGGAAATAGCATAATTTCCCATCAGAAGAAGTGAATATAAAAACTCTGATACAGTCACACAATGGAATACTATGCATCCCTAACACACTGCGATGAAACCATGAAACACCTCAAGACGTGGAGGAATCTAGAAGACTGCTGAGTGAAGTTAGTCAACTACAAAAGGACAAATGCTGTATGAGACCTCTGCTTTAGGAACAAGCAGCAGAATGGAGACAAGCTCAGGTTTGTCAGGGAGCCAGACAGCCTGATCGAGAGCCTGGCCAGCAACCAATGAACCATATATCATCCATTGTAGGTAAGTATTTTGATCGTACTTAGTTGGAGGGAACCTCACATAAGCTAGAATCAAAAGTTCAAGGGAGGGGAATGGGGTTGGTGTCGACTGAGTGGCTTCCAATGAAATCGATGACGAGGTCCCCCTGGACAGCTCTATCAGAGGAGTGAGTGATATTGATGAGAACAATAAGTTAGGAGAGGGGACAGGAAGCAAACACATCTGGGGGACAAAGATGTATTTCTGTTGGTAGGCAAAACAGGAGAACTGACCTCCAGTTGTGCACTGAATGATTGAAAATGATTTGGGGGGGACCGTTGGTGTCTCTGGTCATATGCACTGAATGAGGCACATTGTCCTGGGCTTCTGTGTGCATCCTGGGGACTCAGTCATGGTACCTTGGAATGATGGAACATTGAGTCCTGGAGCTTGGGGGGCACTCATCATGTTCCAGATGCTTCACCAATATGACCTGATAAGGAACATTCATCGGGTAAACTGGACTTTATTAAGACACTTGTAACCTGAGGATTTCAGCCAGAAAATGCATGATGTCTGAGGAAGCAGAAGACAGATGTACCATGATTGCTAAACACAATCATGTAGGCAGAGACAGATGGTCTTCCTACCTCAATGCCTTACACGCTGTATTAAGGTATGCATTATTCTGACCCACCTGTGACTGACATGCTCAGAGATTACGATAGTAAATTTTCACTGACAATTAACTTGCATTGTTTATGTAAATAGGATCTACACATGAAAGGATTGAGCCTGTAAAAGTGAATAATACATGTATTGTGATTTGGAGTTAGGCTACATTGGCCCAATATCCTTCTCAACGGAGCTTTAAAAAATTAGTACCTGGGGCTAATCAAAGAGAATTTTTACAGATGATCAGTGTGTCCCAGGGGGTAACGGATAAGACTCACGACCATGAATTAACAAGGAAGATTTGAAAGGGAGCCAAAGGCAGACAAAAACGAGCAAGTTCAGGAATGAGTTTGTGACGCCACTAAATCTTAGGTTCAGCAATTAGTTCCTGCATTATGGCCTGGCTGCTGATAAGAATGCTTTAGCAAAATGTGGGGGGAGATGAGATGGTGCTTGGATATCATATAATGTAGCATCGCGGGTCCTAAAAACTGGTTTTTAAACAAGCAGCCATCTAAGAGAGATGCCAACTTAGTTCCCATGAAAGAAGCACTCCATCATCAGTCACCGGAAGATTGTAAATCATGTAATCCAAATTTCAAGGACAGAATAGTATCTGAGCCCAAATTGTAAGAACTTGGTTTGCAGAAGGCTGTAGATGACGGTGTGAGCCCAAGTTACGTTTTTGGAACTACATAGGAAAAAAGCCTCTGGTAATTTCCCCCTATGGGGGAAGAAAATGGTTACTAAACAGAATGCATTGGAGAGATGCCTATAGAAGATCAAAAGGATAAACTTGACAAGTACAGTCAAACCTTGCCCATTGACCCTCCCCCCCCCACCCCCCACCTTGGTATATGCAAGACTTGATCTGGCTTTCAGCATTTTTTTTCTGAATTTTGTTTTTGTATTTTCTTTGTTAATATTAGGGTTTATTTCAGATGTGTTATTTCATTAGGAGTCACCCTCTGTAATTTTTCTTATATGTTTTTTTTTTCTATTTGGGGGTATATGAAACCCAAGATTTATGAACCTATAGGGACAGCAAGTGGAATAAGGATTTCAGTAGAGTGGGGAGGGGAGGTACAGGGCTGGTGGTAAAAGAGAGTTGATGTCATGGAGTTCAGGAAAGAAAGGAATGTTTGGAAGCTGACTGCGTTAGGAATTGTACAACACTGTTTGATGTGATTGGACTATAGAATGATATGATATATGTATTAACTTCCATATAAAAAGAAAATTATAAAATAAATAAATACATAAATAAACAAAACAGTTTGATCCATCAAAAAAGAAAAGACCCAGCAACTCACATGGAAGTTCTACCCTGCCGTTTACAATGTCTATGAGTCAGTATTGACTTGATAGCAGTGAATTGAAAGTTTATACTCTAATAGTGGATACTAATATGTATTTTTAAAACATCAAATTTTATTCATAGAGTGGACTTACAGGATAGAATTTTGAAGAGTTTTATCAGTACTTCTTACATCATACAATTCAATAATTATGTAATTGCAAGAAGAGTTTTAGTTATCACCACATTCAATTCTAGAACATTTTCTTCTGCCTTCTACTTTTAGTTGTCCATATAGTTATTTTATTTCTAATTGTGGTGAAAATATACTCAACAATACATTCTCCAGCATGTATAATTAAGTACTATCAATTATACTAAAATATTCCGAGTATCATTTTCCAGATTATCCTTCCACCATTAACATAAACTCAGTGCTCCCTCAGCACAAATTTAAAAAAATATCTTATGGAGTCTTTCGGAGAAAACCAAAACCATAATAAAAAAATTAAACTAAATATATATGATAAATAAACTAAATATATGTGATTAAAAAATAAAACTAACTCAGGAACTGAGCAGGGGAAGGCTGCTGATCTAAGGGACATTTGGTTGACTAAAAGTAAAGGAAACTGCACAAAGTAATGTGCTCCATTGATAAGTTATCTTGCAAAGCAAACATGTCAACATATCTGATATTTTTACACAAGTATGTTGTAATGAAATAATTGAATCGTTGATGGTGGAATTCAGGGTGACCCTGTTGTTTAAACAAACATGATGTCCTTCTCCAGAAACTGGTCTCTCCTGATTACATGCCCTAAATATCTAATATGAATGCTTGCCATCCTAATACTGGGGTGCATTCTGGCTGTATTTCCTCTAAGGCAGAGATATTTGTTCTTCTGGTAGTCCAGGGTACATGGATTAGTTTGTGAAAATAGCATATGGTAATTCAAATGCATTGACTATTCTTCAGTCTTTCTGATACATTGGCCTGCTTTCAAATGCATATGAGGCGATTGAAAATAGTACACCTTGGGTCAGGGACACTTTAGGACTCTAAGTGACATCTTGATCATGAACACTTTAGGTAGGTCTTGTGCAGCATTGCTGCCTAGTGTTATGTGTTGTTTGAGTTCTTGACAGCTACATCAAGTTTTTTTTGATTAAAGTTAAATTAAATTGATGAAAATTTTAATAATTTTTCCATTTATCAGGATGTTGTCTGTAGGTCCACTATTCAGGATTTCGGTCTTCTTGATATTGTGTTATAATCCATACTAAAGGCTACAATCCTTATCTTCCTCAGCAAGAACTTCAGGTCCTCCTCATTTTCAGCAAGGAGAGTTGTGTCAGGTGCTTACAAGTTGTTAATAGCTATTAGTTGTTAATAGGTCTTCTTCCAATCTTGTTGCTGGCATATTTGATGTGAAAATTTCACATAATGAGGAAATCTACAGTAAAAAAATGAATTTTTAAAAAAAACAGTTAAACTTTAGACTCTCCATTTTTAAGAAGGCCTGTGGAAGAGACATGAAATCACAAAGAGGAAAATATGTGTTATTTATACCATAGCTGTTCTAAACATAGCTACTGGGGAACTTCTTGCCTACTATAAGTTAACCTGAGAATTTTGGTTGTCGATAATGTAATAGCTAACTAAAAAAATTAAAAATTATTTTATTGGGAACTCTTACAGTTCTTATAATATGCCATATATCAGTTTTGATCAAGAATATTTGTACATATGCAATAATCATTTCAAAACATTTTCTACTTGAGTCCAAGGCATAAGCTTCATTCCTCCCCCTCCCTACACTCCCACCCTCATGGATCAACTATATATATTTATCAACTATACATATAATAATTTTATTGGGGACTCATACAACTCATCACAATCCATACATAAGTTCATTGTGTGTCAGGCACATTTGTACATCCATTGCCCTCATCATTCTGCAAACATTTGCTTTCTATTTAAGCCCTTGGTATCAGCAACACACTTTTCCGCTCCCTCCCCACTTCCCCATCCATTGTCTCCCTTCACCCACATTTCTGTTATTCATCTGCCTCAGGGGGAGGCACCATATATGCAACCTTGTCATGGGTTTCCCCTTCCTCCACCTTCCCCCTCCCTAACCACACCCTTACCCTCATGATATCACTACTTCCACTACTGTTCATGCGGGATTTATCTGTCCTAAATTCCATGTGTCACCAATGTGTGTTCTCTGGTCTAGCCAGATTTGTAAGGTAAAATTGGGTCATGATAGTGGGGGAGAGGAAGCATTCAGAGGAATGATGTGTGTTTTGTCAGTGCTATACTGCACCTTGGTTGAAACATCCCTTCCTTATACCCCTTCTGTTGGAGTTTATCCATGTCTACAGATAGGCTTTGGGTCTTCACTCCAAATCCTCTTGTTCACATCAATATCATTGCATGCTTTGAATATTTTGATTCCTGATCCCTGATCCCATTGGCATCTCATGATCACACAGGCTAGTGTGCTTCTTCCATGTGAACACATTTGCTTTCCTGCTAGATGGCTGCTTGTTTAACTTCAACTCTTTAAGACTCCAGATGTTATATATTTTTGACAGTTGGTCACCATTTGCTTTTTTCACCACATTTGTTCAGACACCCATTTTGTCTTCATTGATCATGTTGGGAAGGTGAGTCTCAACCTGCCAGGTTATTAGAACAGGGTTCTTGTGTTAAGGGAGAATTGAGAAGAGATTCAAAGTTCATCTTTTATCTTAATATTTAAAATATAAATATATGTACATTGGACACTATCTCTTTCACTATAAATTCATACATTTACATATACATGCCTATAACTATACCTTTATAAATTCCTTTAGTCTATTTATTTCCTCTATTTCTTTTCACCTTCCTCCTATCCCACGATCATGCTCACCTTCCATTTGGCTCTCAGTAATTCTTCTCATATACATTGCACTTGATTAAACCTCACCAGGCATTATACACCTTCCTTTCCATCAAGTTTAGATCTCTTGTTATTCCTTTATCCCTGAAATTTTGGTCCCCCACTTCTCCTCCCTCTCCTTCCCTCTCCCATGTTCCTCCAGACGCTCTGGTCCCATGGTTTCTCCTCAGGATTGTTTGCTTTTCCTACCTTATATAGATAGACATAGGGAAAAACATAAAGCAAAAACAAACCAAAAAAGAAAGCAAAACAAGGGGAAAAAACAATTGATTGTTCCAGGTCTTTCTGCTAACCCTTATATATGTTTTCCTATCAAGTCTGATGAGGTGCCAAGCTCTTTCCTCCAACTCAGGTTTATTTTCAAGATTTTTCAGGGGATTGGTTACTTTGCTCCCCTTGCTGCCCTGTGGGACTCCCTTGGTGTTTCACCTCACTGTGCATGGGGCAAACTGAGCACACTTTCTGAACAGTCTCCCCAGTGCTGACCCTATAGTGCTTTGGTTCAGTGAGGGAATGATGTGTCTCATAGTGGCGCTTGCCCTACGGTCATCTCTGCATTGACTGCATTCCTAGGGTTCAGTGGGCCATGATAAAGTTCTCTCTCTCTCTCTCTCCCCAGTTTGCTCCTGTGTGGTCTATATAGACCCCACTTTCTCCATGGGCTTTATCTTCAGTATTGCCCTCTCTATTGCCTTCTTCATGGGAGAGGTCAATATAGCTCTCTTGGGCCCCACAACATCATCATCTCTGTTAGTTCTCTGCTCCATTTAATTAAATTTTTGCAAAACCTCATTCTTAGAATTTCCTATCTAAGGCCTACATTACATGAAATAAATCCATACAGAAAATGGGCTTAATCAAGTTGCAGGAAATTAAAAAGAAAAAGACAAGCATGGATCTACTTATGAGTTCTAGGCTCACCCTGAATCCCAGCTGCATTTTAAGAACAATTATTATTTCTGATGAATGATTATTCATCACCCAATCAATACTCACCTGCAAGAAATGGTCATTGAAAAAAGGGGGCTACAAATTCTGGGGAAGAAAATCATGTGCATGCATTACTCCTGGCTATCGATCAGAATAGTGTCTGGGGTCTGGAAAGCTTCTATTCCAACAAGCAGTCATGTAAGTGAGAAGAAGGCCTTGCAGAAAAAGCACACCAACCTATGTGATCCAAAGATAAGAACTACAAAATTTGAATCTGGTGAAAAGAAAAGTATCAGAGCTAAAATTATGAACACATAATTTGTAAAAGTCCATGGAGGACAGTGGGAGCCCCACCCCATCTTTAAAATAACTTGTCAGACAGAGCAGCTGGCACATCTGCTCCAGCCAAGGCAAGAGTCCCAAACAACCTTACTATCTTGCAGAGATCACTTTATTCTTGATTATGCTGGGTCAAACTCGATAGTTGGCCAGTTGACATCCAATAAACACTACCTGAATTTGTTCTGGGTGCAAGTATCTCTTGGTTATTCAATGACAAGAATTTCTGCCCTGACCATTTGAATGTTGATAGGGAACTTCTCCTTCAATTTATTCTTTCTGTTATGGTTTTCATACTATTATCTCTTCCTTACCACCTTAATGTGATTTGTTGTTCATTATTTTCTGTTGGGCTTCCCAGCTATGAGGTGCAGGAGGAGTGTATATAAAGTTACAATGAATGACACAAGGCGTCAGAGGGAATTCAGGGGTCAGGGGTGGGTGATAGGCAAAGAAAGGGGATGTCCAGAATAAATAATGAATGGGGATAGGAAGAGGTAGCACTAAACTAACTGTGATTGCACAACTCATTTTCAAGGCAACTTAACTCTGGAGTCAGAGGGCAAAGCTCTAAGATCGATGTGACACTGATTGTACAATTGCCTTTGATATGATTGAATGATCGCACTATTCAATTGTTGGAAATGTAAATTGTGTGCCAGTAAAACTGTTGGGAAAAACAAAAGAAAATGTGGTAAATGGAACAACCACAAATAATTCTAAGTCAAGGATCTTACATCTAATTATTTCAAATGAATTTTATCACATGGGGAAAACTTGAAGGTGCTATTCATTATCTCAGATCTAAATATTTCATGACCCACACTCACTGCCATTGAGTCAATGTTAATTCTTAGAGAACCCCTTTAGATTCCTGAGACTATGACTGTTTCTAGTTTTAAGGAGAGGTGGGGTGAATTGAGGACCAATCAATGAATGTAGAAGGAGGTGGAATGGAGCATTAGAATTGTGGTGTATATGTATTTGTATTTAAAAATGTGATGATGTATATGTATTTTAAAAAGTGATTTAAACATGGGCATGTACGATATGTGAATATTATATCAAGAAAGCTACACATATACGGACACACACAAAAGAAATAAACTTGGTTAATGGTGACCAATGGTGGTGGAAAAATTTGGAGAGGATATCAATAATGGTTGTCCAGGATGAAGGGTATAATCAATGGTAATGAATTATATGTGTAGAAGTTGTTGAATTGAATAATATTTTGTTGCGTATATTTTTCCAAAATTAAAAAAAACTTATATGAATTAGTATTAGATAGAAGAAAATGTTCTAAAATTAACTGTGTTAGAGGTTGTATAACTTTTCTTGATATGATTGAACTATTGACTTGTATGATATTTGGAGGAAATGCTAACACATCTGTTAGAAAATGAAAGAAAGGAAACATATTTCTCCATCAAAGCTGCTGGTGGTTTTGAAATGGCAATTATGCAATCACAGTCCCATGCATAAAGACTATACCACTAGATTTCCCCTGTTCTTGGAAAAGCAGGAGATGTATTAGTACTAGTGATATTCCTATTAAAATTAGATAAATCGAGGTCTAGAAATAAAAGGCTATTACACACACTCACAACTATGCACACAAATTTTTTATAAACTAAAATGATTTCAAATATTAGTATAATCTATTATTCCAAAAAAATTTCAACTTAACTATGAGAAAATTGTAGTCCAAATAAATTGAGTGAATTTTTAAAATGCATAATTAATGTGATACAGTCAAATACAAAATCTAGATTTTTTTGATAAGAGGGTCTATTTTTATTTATGAGTCACTACTTCATTTTATCTAGCAAGCGTTTTCAAATCCAATGAATAGGCGACATCCATGTACACCTTAATGACCAAAACAACACAACTCCAAGCAAAACCCCAAACTTATTGGCACTATGTAAGTCATTTCTGAGTTACAGCAATTGTATAAATTGGGGGTTCCAGTGAGTTCACAAGATTGTAAATATTTATAGGAGTAGAACGCTTCATCTTGATCCAGAGGACAAGCTTGTATTTTCAAACTTCTGACTGATCTGGAGGCTTGTAATCTAATGTAATAACATACTGTGCTACCACACACACTGGTGGAAAAACCTTCAGTTCGCATTATCCTTTCTAGCAAAACTTCATTTTTATTTTTGTTTCAAGTTTCTGCGGTTGGGTTTTCTTCTTTCTCCCTCCCATTAGCACAGCTCTGGGAGTAATTAAAAGATTTAATTTTTAAAGAAACAGCTCCTGTCAAAAGAGTTCTTGGAAACTAATCATTAAAAAATAGATGAAAAGTTTCTATTTTGTTTAACTAGCTATATAACAGTATTTTAAGAATGATGGCATTCAATTTAATTTGATACAAAGTATCAAACTAATAATAATTTAATTTGATATTGTCATTGTTCAGCTGAATCGGAAAATGCATTTCCTGTAGTTCCTGTCATTCAGTGTATTTGGAAAGACTACTGGAAAGACATGGTGTTCTTTCCCCCTTATCTCATGCCATTCTCTTCCCAAGTCGTGCTGGTATAATGTTCACTGGCCTAATGAGTTAAGAAAATTATGGATGGCCATTCAAGTAACCTCATAAATGTTGATATGTATATCAAGTTAATTACTCTATGAGATTTAGCATAAATAACATCCATATGCACTCAGTAAAAATCAACTTCTACTGTCATAATTTCTGCTTCCATATTCATACAAACCACATCCATGTAGAAAAAATTGTTTAGAAATTGATTGTGGTATCAGTTGTACAATTCTACTTGACAAAAAAATTAAATATGGAATTATATGTGTGCGTTAAAGTTCAACTTTCAAACAAAATGTTTTTAAAACTCAGAAACACTTATTTTTCAGGTACCACTCCCTGAAACCAAAACCCATTGTCATCTAGCAAATATCACCTTACAGTGACCCTTTTCAGGGTACCAGGGACAATAAATCCTTATGGGAGCAGATAATCTCATTTTCTGTCACACAGCAGCTGGGAGGTTTGAATCACCATCTGTATCAGTGCAATGCTTGCACTACAGCACACTGGGCCTTTCTCAAACATTGCTAAGTAGGGGTAAAGAGAAAACAAATACTATTTCTAAAAAAGCGAATCAAGATACTTATAAAAAATCTCAAATACAACATTATCAAATGCGGTTATATTTTCTAAAACAAAAGCTCTTATGACATATGGCTATTAAGCTTGCAAATGCATTCTCCTCATATTTATCAGAAATGTAATTTAGAAGTTTTTTTCTTTTTATGGAGAAAATAAATATTTTTTACAATTTTGTCTTAAAGCTATGCAAATAGACTTGCTTTTTTTTTTTTCAGCATCACTGTCCTCTGGTGGTCGTGGGAGCTTCCCAGTGCTGCTTCTGAGAGCAGCCGCTGGATTTGAACCACCCAGCCCAGGGGCCACAGTCCTGCTCTCAAAGGACTTGCTTTTTGCCATAAGATATTCCAGAGGTATATATGATGCTAGCTGAATATTCCACAGTAAGTGACATGATACACTATATTGATAACATCATAACAGCTACATGAGATGAAGAAGTCATCACTATGCTGGAGTCTTTGGATGACATAATGTGCTTCAGAGGTTGGGAGATACAATTTATAGAGGTCTACAAACTTATAAAGGTCTTGCAATATTGGCAAAAATCTTAGGGAACCAGGAATGTAATGTATGCTGGGACATACTTTCAAAAGCAAAGGAGCACATCTTGTAAATTCCACCACTAAGCAAGAAGCATAAGGACAAGTCGTTCTCATTTGTTTCTAGAAGGGTATATTACAGTCCAAGGAAAATTACTATAACCTAGAAAAAGGATGATTTAGTTTTGAGTGGGGTCTGTAGACTGGGTGTGATCCAGCCCCAAACCTTGACAGGTCCCTGCAGATGGCTGTGTGACTGAGGAGTAAGTAAAGAGACAGGCGACAAGGCACGCATGGGCAGTAAGTAAAGAGACAGGCGACAAGGCACGCATGGGCTCACCTCCTCTGACAGAGACCAGAGCCAGCATGAAAGCGTCATGTGTTCCCTCAAGAGCTTATGTAAATCTTGGGCATGCAGGCCACAGTAAACACATACATAACAGGAATATGTTGTGTTGCAGGAATACGCCTACCATGAGGGGCATGAGCTAAGATATATATGCAATAGAAAGGGGACTTGCTAGAGGCATACATGTGACTGGAAGGTACATATGTAACAAGATGGGAGGATTCTAGAGTCAAGATGGCAGCCTAACCTTGGTCATTTCTGAGCTGGCTTGACCATATTTGTCTTTGAACCCTTCTCCAGGGGAATATTCTATGATTCTTATCAGAAGGGAGTGGCCATACTTAGGGTTAGATGGTCTGATTGCTTTGGACCCCAGATAACCTTTATGCATATAGCCTTCAAGCAGTTGACTTTCAAGAGCATAGTAAATGGCCATATACTTGCAAACAGTACTTCAAAAATCAGCGTTATTGTGGAGGGACATTGAAAGAAACAATTTTGACTTTGGAGATTGTGACTGGGATGAATGTCCAACCTAAGAAAATGAAGATCTCCTTTCCTAGGAGTGCTGGCCTCCCAAACTTCTTAATGCATTAGCATTGAGAGCTTGTCTGCATGCACTCTAACTCCAGTTCTGTTTCCCAAAGTTAAGATGTGCAGTATGGGCTCTATAAATTTGTAGAGTTATAAACATGGCAAAATATACTGTGCTGTTCATAGAGAATTCTGATAAAAGGGTAGCACAGATTCTGAATCTACATTAAATGCATACCATCTACAGTGGGGAATTATATACCTTTTGGCAACGAGTACTTGCATGCTACTGAGCTCTGATGTAGCCATAGCACTGAACCTGGAGCACCACATGATCATGAGCCAGAATGGGTTTTCATGAGACAAGTTCTCTTTCATCCACCGAGCCATAAGATTAATGGTTCTAAGAATAATCTACTCGAGCTGGAAGCAGCACATCCGAGATCTAATACAAGGAAGACAAAGGAGCACCAGCAAGATATACAACAAAATACAGACCACCATTACACCACAATGTTTGTTTTCATGCAGGTCTCTCCTCTGCTTAGACTTATGATTGCTTAGGATTACCTAAGATAAACTGACTAAAGGTTAATGAACCCTAGTTTGATTCACAGAAGGCTTTTCTCAGTATATGAATGCAAACAGAAAATGAATGGCAGGTTCACTACGAGTCCTTTATTTTGAAAGAGCTGGGAAACAAAATCCTTCAAATGACAGTTCTGCAGACACAGCTTCAACGCTCCTTAAGTTTTGAGAAAATTGGCTTGAAGCTCAAATAAATGCCAATTATAGGCAGTGCTAAACAATTTATGTTTATTTATCTGAAAAGAGACAGTATGGAACAATGAAGATAAGGATCTCTTCAGGTGAATGTATGAATATGAATGGATGAATAAAGGTACAAAATGTGGAAAATTGAGGTCACACTTAAGAAGTGCTAAATAACAACACTAACATATAATACAATGACTTGTTATGACCCAGCTCCCATCTTTGGTCAACTAATCAATCTGCTAGCATTATAAACAAAGTATTGGATGGATAGTCATTAACTCAACATCTTTTACTTTCCAGGCTTATCTGTCTATGCTTCCATGAAATGCACAACTTTACAGTAAGTTAGGCCAATGCTATGCTTCCAATATTGCATTAGTATTCAAATAGATCATCAACCAATCATTTTGTGATGATTGACTGCACTAGATTTATTTTACCTAAGGAAAGGCAGCTAATATTACATTTTGACAAAAACTAGATACATAGATGAAATGAGTTATTCTCTCCAATTCATAGGCCTTTACTATAAATTAATAAACTGTAGTTTATAAAATGTTTTATTTAATATAATACTATAACAACATATAAAAAGTAAGTCAAAGACACCCAACTTTATAGCAACAGGTGTAGGACTATGGAATTCACCTGTCATATGATATATATACAATCTAGAAGTTATCACTATTACTAAACACTTATTTGTCCTTTTGAAGGCACAGATAAAGTGCCATGTCAGAAACTATACCTTGAGAAGAGTGGCAACATTCTTAAGGGGACGTACTTTAAATCAATGAACTGTATTATCTGGATTCTTTTCTTCTAAAAGGTAGACTAGATTGGCACTGGAATGGCTCCATGTATGAACATTCTCTGCTTGGGAAATTTTTGTTTCCTATCCTGAAAATATTGGTTCTAAATGCTTCCCAAATCAGTAGCTTTCCACCCACCTCCATCACTCTCTGTCCTGCCCTGGTGTCATATCAAGATTACCACTGAGTTACAGCTATGGTTGTTCCTTGAGTACCTAATGGTCTCTGTGGCAAGGGACCAAGTAAAGGAGTTACAAACTTATCGTGATCCTGATCATCAGGAGGAAGTAAAGATCTTACTGTGCAGTAGTCTAAGGGATACTGTGTTTAACACCCAGAAGATTCACTTAGAAGCCTATTAGTACCCAACTTTTGATGATTGTGCCACTAGGACTTTATTTTAGGAATGAGTAAATACCATCCTTAAATGAGGGTATGATCATTTCTCTGGTATGATCAGTTCTCTGATATTTCTTAGTTAGAGTCATCTGTCTCAACTCCATAGTCCTACTCAGTGCAGCCCACAAGCAAACAGCCGGATGATTCTTTCCTAAAACATTGGACAAGAGTGAGCACACTGTTATTTTTGAGATTTCTTGGAAGATCAAATACAGCCTTTGTAGAAATTGAGTCGCACGTAAATTTCCTACAGACTTTGATCTTAATTGCCCTTCCTAATAAATATTCTGCACATTGATCTTCATCCATTCTCTGAAAATCCACCCTGAGACAAAGCACATAATAGGCACAAATACATAGATAGCAAAATAGTTGGCATTTGAATACTCTTCTTGTCTACAGCTCATCAAGGCAACAGAAGACATGATCTGTGGCTTTCATTTGATCAATTTTGAATGAGTGCTGACTTCTTGTCTAGACTTACTGTTGTGGGATCAGAGAACAATCCATAAAAGATCAGAAAGTGAAGGATACCCAAGTTCTGATAATGAAGTTCTGCTAAGAAGAAGAAAAGTATAAATATATTTATAACACAGCATTTTTAAACAGTAAAGAGTCAAAATTGTTGAACTGGGTTTCAGAAATTACTTTTTAAAATTTATATTCTCTTTAAGGCACAGGAAAAAAGAGTTTATGCATCTGGTTAAGAAGTTTTCAGTTGGGCTGAGCCCCGGTGGCATAAGTGGTTGAGTGCAGGACTGCGGCCCCATAGATTTGGCTGTTCAAATCCAGTGTCAGCTCTCAGGAGCAGCACTAGGTAGCTCCCACGACCAGCAGAAGGCAGTGAGATGCAAAAAAATTTTTTTTCCGTTTTATGAGGTAAAATTGAAATCATACTTTGCTGAGAAATAGACTGCTCCTCATGACTCTCTCAGTTGGTGGCATTTGGGAAGCTCAGGTTGGCCGGTAAAGCAACCGTTCAGGATTGTGCTAGAAAGGCAGAGTCAAGAAGTCTTTGAGTAAATGATGGACACAGTTTAAAAAAGTGGATATTATATCACATAGATTATATGTTTGAAAGCACTGTTGAAATACCCATCCAAATAATTGTAAAATAAAAGTAAAAATCATGAACAAAGGGACAAAAACTTAAAACAACATTTATCAAAGAAAAATAGCCTCACTATCATTGAGTCTATTTCAATTCATAAACAGAGGAGAATTTTCCTTTCGGGTTTCTGAGACTATGAAACTTTATGGGAGAAAACAGTGTTATCTTTCTTCTGCAGAATTCATGTTAGGTTCAAATTTGCTTACCTACTCAAACCCTAACCATTTTTGCTACTGGGCTCCTGAGTAATCTTTTTGTAAAAAAAATTCTATTGGGGACTCTTACACACTTATCACAATCCATATACACATCTACTGTGTCAATCACCTTTGTACAATTGTTACCATCATAATAATCAAAACATTTTTTCTACTTGAGCCCATGATATCAGCTCCCTATTTTCCCCTCCTCTACCCAACATCCCTTAGGAACCCTTGATAATTTTTAAAATCCCCCAAGTCTTACACCGACCACTGTCTCTCTACACCCACTTTTCTGTTGTCCATCCCCCTAGGAAGGGGTTATGTAGATCATTTCCCACATTCCCCTTCCCCTCGTGGTATCCCTAGTCTCTGGGGGTTCTAGGGGTTTATCTGTCCCGGATTCCCTGTGCTTCGAGCTCTCATCTGTCTCCATGTACATGCTCTGGTCTAGTCAGATTTGTAAAGTAGAATTGAGCATTAAAGAATTAGAGGAAAGTTGTATGTTTCATTGGTGCTACTAAGCACCCTAACTGACTTGTTGCATCCTTGTGAACGTTCTGTAAAGAAATGCTCAATTGTTATGAGCTTTTGGACTCCACTGCACTTCCTACCCCCATTCACATTGATATGATTTTTTGTTCTGAGTCTTTAATGCCTGATATCTGATCCCAACTGCACCTGGTAGCCACACAGACTGGTTTGCTTCTTCCATGTGGACTTTGCTGCTCTCTCAACTAGATGTCTGCTTGTTTATATTCAAATCTTTAAGATATCAGATGCTTTATCTTTGGATACCTTGTCCCCCATCAGCTCTCTTCACCACGTTTGCTTATGTAACCATTTTGTCTTCAGTGACCATGTCGGGATGGTGAGCATCACAGAATGTGTGATCATTAGGACAAAGTGTTCTTGCATTGAGGGAATAATTGAGTCGAGGCTCAGTGTTCATCTGCACCTTAATACTTAACATAAAAAATAAGTACATAGATCTATTTCCTTGTCATTTTATATTTATAAATGTACATGCCTATATTTAGACCTTTATAAGTGTCCTTTGCCTCTTGCATAATGGGATGTCAATTTGGGACTTGAGAGGATTAAGAGTGAAGAGATGGAGTCTAGTCTGTCAGTAGGGTCATAACCAATGAGACCTCTTTGTGGGCATGGCCTTCTTCTAAAGATTTGGGGAACTCCAGTATTTCCTCCTGGGATACAAGAGACACTTTTGCTGTCAGCTCACTCCCTGGGAGACATTGCAGCTGACAAGACAATGAACTACACTAGTGCCTGAGCTGGAGAAGCCATGTGGAGATCCCTATCAGTGCTGAGATGCTTGCAATGCCACTGGATACACAAGATTTTCCACCCAATTGGCTGTGACCTTCCTGCATTTGGCATCATTTTATATGTTTCCTGAGTCTGAAGAAGATTTTATAGATTGTTATCAGACATATAGGCTAATAATATCATATTTATGGACTTGATCTGGATTAGGCTGGGATATTTTAATCACTATTCAATTGCTCTTATACATAAAGTTCTTTCTTATTCTTGTCTATGAATTTGTTTTTCTAGTCTACCTGGTCTAACACAGACTCCTAATTTTTTCTCTAGTTCCTTTTAATTTCCTCTTGTCATGTATAGCATTCATTCTGGCTTCAATAATTCCTCTCAGTTATGCGCACCGTCCCCGCCCCACCCCCAGGCATACTACACCTTTTTCTCCAGGAATTTTAGATGACTTGCTGTTTCCTTGTCCTTGGGTTGGTTGGCACCCCCATGCCTTTTCCCCACCTCCTTTTCTCCTGTGTCCCCTCAGAACCATCAGTTCTACTGCTTTCTCCTCTGACTTGCTTATCCCGCCTATCTTATCTAGATAGGCATGCAGAAATAATAATAGGCACAAAAGCAAAACACAGCCTACCCCCACCCCCAAAGGGAAGACAAAACAACAATGATGACAAAAAAAGAAAATACCTATAAATAGTTCCAGACCAGTTTGTTGACTTTTAGGAATGTTTTCCAGTGGAGTCTGATGGGGTGCCACGCTCTGGTCCTAACTCATTTTTGGCATCCCCCAGGGACTTGATTGTTTTTTTCCCTTGCTGTGCTGTTGCTTGTCCTTAGCGTTTCATCCTAATGTGATGGGATCAGATCAGGCACAATTCCAGCACTGACTTGGAGATATCTAAAAAAGTTGGAAATTGAACTACCCTATGACCCAGCAATCCCCCTATTGAGCATATATCCAGAAAAGACAAGAAACTAACCTTGGTGAAACATCTGTGCTCCAGTGTTCATCATGGCACAGTTCATAATCACAAGGAATTGGAAACAACGCAAATTTCCCTCAGTGGACAAATGGATAAAAAACTGCAATATATTCATACAATGGAGTACTACACATCCCTAAAAAGCAGTGATCAGCTAATGAAGTATATTACCACACGGGAGGAACGAGAGGAAATTATTCTAAGTGAAGCAAGCCAAGCACAAAAGGAAAAGTACAACATGAGTCCACTGGGGTAAGTTTAAAAAATGGGGCTTAGGGAGAAAGCTCCTATATACATACATTCCTTGGGTGAGGTCCATAAATGAAGGCAGTGGCCAACCCCAAACCAGGGATACATATGGCAGCCAACTAAAGAGGAGGGGAAAAGAAAGAGTAAAAGCAAAGGAGAAAAAGGAGAAAAAGAAGAAAAAGAAAAAGACATCGGTAGGGGGACCCGAACACTAACCCACCCAAGGAGAGGGTATTTTTAAAGGGAGAGAGAGACTAAGCTTCAACCTGATGCACTAAGGTGTGAACCCAACATGTCAGCACATAGCAGGAAACCAATAGAGAGGTCTGCAGCCCCTGTCCTAAATGTAACTATGTGGACCCCCACTCCCCCACCTACCACAAAGAATGCACTTCCGAGGACATCACTGAAGCTACAGCTCTGGAAGAGGGGCACATTTGATCAGACCACACAGGACCAAACAAAGAGGAAAGGAGAGTGAGTGGAAGACATCCTGGCCCACCGGCCCCAAGGAAAATATTCCTGCTCAAAGCAGCCATAGAGCCAGCCCCACTACAAGACACGATGTCCCTCACTGAACCGTTACACTATGGGGGACAACATTGAGTAATCTTAAATTTTTTTTATAACTCACCTATTCATCTATCCAACCTTACAGACATATATCTATTTATCGATGATGTGAGATAGTTTAGTTAGGTTGATTTTATATATTTTATACTTACCAGAAAAATCAAATGAAAAAATAAGTAATTAATAATGACCTGTGCTAAATGCACTAAAAAGAAAATAATGTATTATAAAGAGCTCCTTGAAATTCAGAAGAGGAAACTCAAAGATCTCTGAAGATACATAAGCAGCCATCTAGCGGATTTAAGTGTATTTAAGTGGAAAATTGATAATGACTTATCTAGATGTAAGAAACATTCAGAGTCCAATAATGTAGAATAAAAAAAATCAGGCCAATAGGAGAGTACTATAAAAATTGTCTCTTCAGTGTGAGAGATGAAAATGATAACAATGTACAATCTATTAGGAGGGCTTGTGGGTTGGGCAGTCTGATACCAAAGGCTCACAGAAAATAAATGTCTAGAGAAGAGTGAGGGCAATACGTGATTGATTCAATTGATATATGAATTGCAATAAAGGTTGTAAAAGCCCCCAATAAAATGAATAAAAATATTGTCTCTTTAAAAAGAAGCAAAATTGTCTCTTTAAAAAGAAGAAAGTTAGAAAGGATTCTAATTAGTTAGGAAGGATAATTTAGGTACGATAAAAAGGGATAATTTAGATAGTAAGAAAATCCTAGGAAAATTATATATACTTTAGATATATTTAAACTGGCAGAATTGACCTTTAAGGATTATAGTATCATGATTTATCTGTTTAGCTCACTGTCATATCACAATTAGCCATGAATGATAATTATAAAACCAGATACTGAAATGATACAATTACCTCCACCGACACAGTTGGTAGTTGCGCATATTAACTCTTTTCTCCTATGCCAGAGTTAGAGCCAGAAAATACTAAAAAAAAAAATTATTATAATCGTATATTCACCCAAAAGCTGTAAGAATGCCTATTAAAATGTAAAAATAGAGCTCATTTTTCATTGCTTTAAGTAAAATCTTAAATTTAGTCAGTATTAGTTGGCTTGGCTCCATTATGACATTAGTTTGATGAAAAGCACAATTAAA
This sequence comes from Nesogale talazaci, assembly GCA_004026705.1. Lineage (NCBI taxonomy): Eukaryota > Metazoa > Chordata > Mammalia > Afrosoricida > Tenrecidae > Nesogale > Nesogale talazaci. The sequence goes on along the minus strand of PVJH01006325.1, from coordinate 78,631 downwards.
CTCTTTAATTTTCCTGTGTGATGACCTTAGATATGACTCATTTGCTAATTAGATAAAGCAAGGGAATTCCCACTGAGACATAGGGTGACAGAACCACTGTAGGGCCCCTCTTATCAGACGGATGATGGAATCCCCTAGTAGTCCAAAGCAATCGTTCCAAAAAAAATTCTGACACAAAAAATGCCTCTTGAAAAAAAATCCCCACATCTATCCAAAGGTAAAATGTCTTTAAAATATTTACAAATTACTAAATTACAAATTACTAAATTCAAAATTTTCTTCCTTGTGTACTTACTTGTCAGAAGGTCTGATTTATTCACAAAAGAATAATTTTTTATCTTATTTTATGGGATAAAAATGTGTAAAATATATTATATCTTCATCATGGCTATGCTATACCCTAACTGGATCATCTCCTCCCCTCAACCCTTTGGTAAGGGGATGTCACTCCACCTACAGATGGACTTTGGGTCCCCAATCTGTACTCCCACTCATTTATAGTGACATCATTTTTAGTTCTTTGATGCCTGATCCTTTTAACACTTCTGGATCCCACAGGCTGGTGTGCTCTTTCTTTGTGGGCTTTGTTGCTTCTGTGCTAGATGGCTGCTTGTTTGCTTTCAAGTCTTTAAGACCCCAGATGCTACATCTTTTGATAGCTGGGCACCATTAGCTTTCTTCACCACTTTTGCTTATGCACATATGTGTCCTCAGCGATTGTGTTGGAAAAGTGAGCCTCATGGAATGCCAATTTAATAGAACAAAGAGTTCTTTAATTGAGGAAGTACTGGTGTGGAGGCCAAATGTCCATCTTCTGCCTTAATACTAACCCTATAAGTATATGCACATAGATCTATTTTCCCATCACCATATATAAATATATTTCCCTAGGTACATGCCTATATTTAGACTTCTATAAATATCCTTTGCCTCCTATTTCTTTCCTCTACTTCCTTTTACTTTCTTCTTGCCCCAGTATCCTGCTCAGTCTTTACTTGGGTTTTAATAATTTTTCTCCATTATATTATTCTTGATCAATCTCTATCAGGGCTTTCACACCACCCTGCCACTGATTTTGGATCACATGTTCCCTTGTCCCTGGGTTGGTCAACACCACCTCCTCTTCCCCTCTCCCCCTCTCCCATGTCTCCCAGCAACCATCTGCTGCATCATTTTGTCCTCCAGATTGTTCATCCAGGCTTTCTTATCTAGATAGACCTGCAGAGATAATAATATGTACAAAAAACAAGAAATTGCAAGACAAAGCAACAAAAGAAAGCAAAACAATGACAACAACAAAAAGCAAATGTCCAGAAAAAAATACATAAATATATAGCAACGATGAAACATCTAACCTTCCTCTACTTCTTATATGCTTCCTAGCCACCCCACCCCCTCACTATCATCATTCCAATTTTACCTTACAAATCGGCTAGACCAGAGGATGTACACTTGTACAGATAGGAACTGGAAACACAGGGAATCTTGAACCTCAGGGCCAGTGGTGAGAGTGGCGATACTGAGAGGATGGAGGGAAGGTGGAGTAGAAAGGGGGGACCAATTATAAGGATCTACATATAACCTCCTCCCTGGAGGATGGACTACCAGGAAGTGGGAGAAGGGATAAATTGTACAGTGTATGATATGACAAAATGATGATAGTTTACAAATTATCAAGGGTTTATAAGGGAGAGGGGAGTGGATGTGGTGGGGAAATGAAGAGCTGACATCAAGGACTTAAGAAGAAAGAAAATGTTTTGAGAATGATGATGACAAAAAATGTACAAATATGCTCTGCATGTAATGGATAAATGTATGGATTATAAGAGTTGTATGAGCCACTAATAAAGTGATCAAAAATTAAAAAGAAAGAAATTATATCTTAAATATCCATATGCAATTCCATTAAAGTGGAATTTTCTGTTACATTCACTTAATAACTCAAGAGATATATGATTTTTCCTTGATTAAAATGTTATAACAAAAGAGCACTAAGGATAATATTAGCATAGCAATCAATGCCATCCATCCTGTAATAAAACAAAACCATCATCCAGTTATATCCATTGATATATAAAAGGCATTCAACAAAGTCCAACTTCTATTTTTCAATAAAAATACTTAATAAAATAGGAAGAAAAAATAAATTCTTCACCATAATACAGGCCATATATGCAAATCGTGGCACTCAATGAAGAGAACCAGAAAGCATTCTTCCCCAACCTGGAATGAGGCTTACCCATTCTCACCACTCTTATTCAATATAAACCTAGAATTGTAAGTCAATAGTATTAAGCATTATAAAGAAATCCAAGGCATGGGTAAAGAAGTTTTGGGGAAAAATTGGAAGTAATTTAAAGAATGGCAATGTGAGTAACAAAGCAATAATTATGACTATAAGAACAACAGAGATAAATAGGATTTTTGCATATTAAAAAATAAAGTTCAAAAGAAATTTTTAAAATTATCACTTACAATAAACACCCCCAAAATGAAATACTTAGGAATAAGTCTAATCAGAGAAATGAAATATTTATATGAAGAAATAGATAAAACACTACTACAAGAAAATGATACATAAATAGAATAGACTTAATAGTCAAAAACTATATACAATTACCCACAATTTTGCTCAAATTTCCAGCACAACTCTTCAAAGAAATGGAAAAACTGATTACCAACTTTATGTGGAAAAGAAAGAATGAAATCTAGAATAATCAAAACACTACTAAATAGCAAAAACAAAGTGGAAGATCTCTCACTCTCAAATTTCATAGCCTATTATAAGGCCACAGTCATCAAAATAGGTGGATACTGGGGTAACTATAGATGTGTTGATCAAAGGATCAGAAAGAAACCCAAGAACCAGAGACACCTGATCTTAATTAAAGACTATTGCATATCAAATGAGAGGAGATCAGTTTTTCCACAAATGGTGCTTTAAAAAAGTGTATCTTCATCTGCCAAAGTACTAAAAAGGACCCTCACTTCACACCTCATGCTAGTCTGGGTTGACTAGAGAAACAAATTCATACTCATATGTATAAAAGAAAGAACTTTGTATACAAGAACAATTGTATATTGAGAAAATACCCCGGTCCAGTCCACATCAATTTAAGAAGTCCAATATTAGCTAATATATCTGATAATAATCAACAAATTCCTCTTCAAAATCATACACACATGCAATGATGCCGAATCCAGGGAGATCACAGTCAGTGAGTGGAACATCTAGTGGATCCCGTGGCAATGTAAGTCTCTCAGCACTGCTGTGGTCTCCACGTGGATTGTCCAGCTCCAGGCTTTAATGTAATTCCATGGCCTTGTCATCAGGAATATGAAGTAGAGAGTGTATCTGGCTGCCAGTGAGCTATTTATCTCGTTTGCGTTCTCCAAAATGAGGTCATCAAACTGTGACCTGATTGACAGGCTAGACTCCACCCCTTTGCAAGCTGACAGATTATGTGACTGCCACACCTCACCAAAAAATAAATTCAAAGTGTATTGTAGTCATTTTTTTCAAAATGTCTCTCCTGTATTGAAGTCTCACGAATCAAACCTAAAAGTATAAAAGTCATTAGAAAAAATGATGAAAAATTTAAGGGTCCTAATACAGGGTTTAAACCCATTACCAAAGATAATGAAACACCCACATACTAAAAGAGAAAAAACAGAGAAGGGTTGTATTTAAGTGACGTTAAATCATTTCGGACCCCTAACAACAGAATGAAACACTGTATAGTCATGCTTCTTCCTCACAATCGCTTCTTTGCTTCAGCAAATTGTAGTCATAGACCAACTTCTCTTGTTCAGACAATTCCTCTTTTTCACTGTCCCTTTATGTTACCAAACACACTGTACTGCTTTAGGGACTGGCCTCTCGTGGCAATATGTCCAAGATACGTAAGACAAAGTCTCTCCATCCTTACCTCTAAGGAACACTTTGGATGCATTTGCAAGACAGTTGTATTTATCCTTTCAGCAGTCCATAATACTTACAGTATTCTTCTCAAGCACCACAATTCAATGCACCAGTTTTTCTTCAGTCTTCCTCATTCAATAGTCAACTTTATCATGCATGTGACATGATTGAAGGCTCAGGTATCCAGCATTCCAGAACAGTCTTGTGCAATGTCTTTTGATCTCTTTACTACTGCTTCCACTGGCTGTGGATACAAGCAAGATGAAATCCTTGCCAACTTCAACTTTTGCTCCATTTTTCAAGATTTTGTCTATTGGCCCAATTGTGAGGATTTGGATTTTCTGTACATTGAATTGTAATATCCACTGAAGGATTCAATCCTTGATCTGCATCATCAAGTTCTTCAAATTTCCCTCACTTTCAGGAAGCAAGATTGTGCAATCTGCTTATTGCTAGGTACTAATAAACTTTCCTCCAATCCTGATACCACATTCTTAAGTAATCCAGCTGCTCTGATGATTTGTTCAGCATATAGAATGAGTAAGTATGGTGAGATGATACAACCTTGACACACATCTTGCTTAATTTTAAACCTTGTTCTGTTCTTACAATTCCCTCTTGAGTCTCATTTTTCTCAAAGTTATCTATATTTTTTATGATCCACACAGTTAAATACCTTTATATACTCAACAGAAGTAAGCATTCAAGGTCCACCTGAGATCAACAATAATTGCCTGTGTTCCAAAACCTCTTCTGAACCCAACCTAAATCTCTGTCAACTTCTTGTCAAAGCTCTGCTGCAATTCTTGTTGGATGATATTCAGCTAAATTTCCTTTGCATCAATTATATTGTCCTGTGGTTTGAGCATTCTATTGGGTAACCTTTTTTTGAAATGAATACTCTTCCTGTCAATTGGCCAAGGGATCCAGCTGGGAGCTACCTGAGATACAGGTAAGAACTACTCAAGATTGGAGATTGAGTCATAAGGGAAAGGGAGGACTCAAGGGGAAGAAGAAATCCTCCTCCCACCCACATCCCTCAAAAAGTTTTTCCATTCACTAGTTTTGATTTGCATACCAAAAGAGAGAGTTGTAAAATATTCATAAACAGAAGCAATATTAGGGGACAATGACTTTAGACTCAAGGCATTTTCATGATTCATAATTAAAAAACATTATGACACTAACAAATATTCTCATGTGACTAACAATCTCTTATGATTAACAAATATTCTCATATGCCAGTATGTTTTGGCTTGATGGATTTGAGTTTGTCTCCAACAACGAATCTCTTTATCATTCAGCATTTATGACAACTTCCTGGAACATGCAGTTACACACTGTGTTAGGCAGGGTTCTCTAGAGAAATAAAACCAGGACACTTATGATTAGATAGACTATAGGTAGTGTGGCAGTAACTAATCTGATGTCAATTTGAGGAATAAATATATAGAGGAGGAATCTAACCTGTCAATCTGGCAGTAGCCAATGAGTCCTCTGTGTGGACATGGTTTTCTCCTCTGAGAATTCTGAGACATCTGGTACTTCCTTCTTGGAAGTAAGCAGGAGTCATTCACTCACTCCCTTGAAGACACTTAACTGACACAATTGGCTTTCTGCAAGACACCCTTGAGGAGAAGCCACGTGGACCTACCCTGATATGGCCAGAAACCTAGATCTAGAGAAGCCAAGTGGAGACTCCTGTAAGTACTGAGATGCTTATATTACCACTGGATCTATAAACTTTCTACCCACTGATTTGTGGTCATTCTGCATTGGGCATCATTGCATGTGTTTCTTGAGTCTGAGGAGGACTTATAGCTGGTATCAGACATATGGGCTAATATCAGACTTATGACCTTGGACTGGAGTGGACTGGGATGTTTTTTTAATGTACAATTATCCTTTACATAAAACCCTCTCATATACATTTGCATGTATATGAATGTGTTTCTCTAGTCTACCCAGACTAACCTAGATAGATGATAGATTAGATAGATGATAGATAGATTAGATAGATACATAGGTAGATATACATAGATGGTAGATAGATAGATATACATAGATGATAGATAGATAGATATACATAGATGATAGATAGATAGATAGATAGATAGATAGATAGATAGATAGATAGATAGATAGATTTATACAACACAAAGGAATATAACAGTGAATTATTTCACAGAGTAGTGCAGAGAACTCAGTTCAACTCACTTCCATGGAGCAGTTAATATATTGCAAGTCTTTCAACTCATGAGGCGTGCTAGATCCAAGTTCAAGGAAGCAGACAGCTGAGTTCCTTAAAGCAATGCAGACATGCGGCCACAGGCAGCAGACATTAGGACAGAACACCAACAGCCAGGAGCTTAGCCTTCAGAAATTTCTAACTGCTTTGTTACGTAACTTAAACCTGGTGATAAAGTCGTTATTAAAAGTCTACCTTTTCCTAACCGCCCCCCCTCCACAAAAAAATCTCCAGGATAATGGAAACAGGATAATGTTTCTGTGAACAACCAAAAAGCTGTCTGCCAAATTACTTTACATAGACAAATATGTGTTTCTAGTTCTTAATTAACTTGTTGAAACAAATCAATTGTTATTCTATAAAACCCTGGAAACTTAGTTTATGGCTAATGCTTCCATTGCAGCTCAAAAATATTTCAGCACCATTGGTTCTTGCTTATCTGATATCTCTTGAAATAGTGGATTGTTGATTAATTCTTTTTGATAAAATGACTCTGTGTATTCTTTCCATCTACATTGGACGCTTCCAGGATCACTCGATTTGTTTTGCCTAGAGAAATGTTCCATATATTGTAGTTCAAGGTTTGAATTTCTCCCTTCACTTCTAGGTCTTAGCACATTTTGCTATAATATTTTAGTTAGTTTCTTAAGCTGCTGATGAAAATTTCCTTTTCAGCTCTTTGTCACTCATCCTTTCTTGTATTTGCTTGATCTATTCTCCAATATTTTGGCCTCTTCTGATATCCACTTTGGTCTTTTCTTTCTTCCTGTATTTTTAATGACCTTTTGAATGATGGTCTTGATGGTTTCCCACAGTTCCTCAGGTCTTCTCTCATTAGTCTTCAGTGAGGCAACTCAGTTCTTGAGATGTTCTCAAAATACTGGTGGGATGTACTCAAGGTCCTACTTTAGCCCTTTTGGACTTGTTTTAATTTCTTTCAGCTTTAACCTGAACTTAGATGTGAACAATTGATGACCTTGTTCCACAGTCAGATCTTGGCTGAAACAGATCCTGGTTTTAACTGCTTCTGCAACTTCTCACAGGTGCCATCAGTTTGATTTCTCTGTATTCCATCTAGAGAAGACCATGTTATATTTGCCTTTTGTGTTGTTGATAAAGGCATCTATTTGCAGTGAACAAATGGTTCGTTTTGCACAATTCTAGCAAAGGGAGTTCCAGGGCAATAAGACTTCCTATAAATATCAATTTATCTACATCAGAAATCTTCAAAGTAAAAAGATAATTCTCATATTGGCAATGATATATTGAATAAAGAGCCAACCTGGCAAGTCTATAGAAGCCTACAACACATCAATTAAAGATATCCCATTCTAAAATATGTAGAATGCACGAGTAAACAATTCACTAAAGTGACATCCAGGTGGTCAATAATCAAATGAAAAAATGCTTTTGATCATTAGCCATAAAAAGATGCATATTATATTACCTAAGAAATACCACCTGACACCTATACTGATAGCAAAATTAAAAAGTAGAAAAAAAATAAATGCTGGAGAGGAGGTGGAGAGAGGAGAACAATTATATACTTCTAGTAGAATTGAAGAGTTTTACAGCCCCCATGGAAAACAGTATGCTACTTCCCTCAACAAATGCAAGGAGAACAACTATATGACCTAACAACCTCTCTACCCAGTATATATCCTAAAGAAATAAATAATAAACATTAATATGCACACATGTCTATCACATTTGTATCTACAATAGCAAAAAGATGTACACACTCAAAATGCCTATCTATGGAAAACATAGATGAATTCTTGCACATATATGAAGAAATATTATGCATCTCTGAAAAACAATGATAAAACTGTCAAACTCCTCAAGGTATGGACACCTTTGGAAGACATCATGCTCAACAAAGTCAGCCAATCTTAGAAAGACAAATACTGCACCTCATTAGTTTTATATTTGATGACTCATAAAGATTTTGCTTTCCCAGATTCATTGCAATCCTTCAGTGTACCTTCATTTCTCCCATGCCATCCATATATTGTTTTGTTTTCATTCCTCTTCTTTTCCTAAGTCTATGAATTAGTTGAAGGGTAAATCTTGTCCTTTTTTATTTCGAGTGGTGGATTATTCCAACCCAGGGTGAATTCAGTTTGGGACGTGAAGGGTGAGTGAGGGTTCCTCCAATCTCTCTCTGACCAACCGTTCTGTTCTCCTTTGTGATACAGGGTTGCTGTTTGTTTTCGCTTTACATTTGTTTCTCCCACTCAATATAGAACCATATGTACTGGGAAAAGAATTTTTACACTCAAAGAAGTAGACGTTGACGGCTAAGGGAAGAGGGAAGAGAAAGGGGAATGAAAGGGGAACTACTGTCATTTCAACATATGATTAATGAAAGAAAAAGAAAAAATAAATCCACAATAGGCGCAGGAGAGAGAAAGTATGTACCTTTTCAGGGAACTGACTTGTTAGTTTTTAGGTGCCTTTGAGTGAATCTGTCTAATAGTGGGGGTGGGAGGTGGTGGTGAAGTACAACAGAAGGAAACACTGGCCTTTCCAGGCCAATCTTTCGTATTATCATTGGTTCCAACAATTCAGTCGCTGTGTCATTCCATTGAAGTGGTGAGCAAATAATAAAACAAAATGGATTTTGCAAGACAACAGCATCATGATTGGAGGAGGGTCCATTAACAATGTGTGACATGCAAATGGCACAGCCTAGTTTATGGAAAGCAAAGGGACCTCGAAAAAGCCCTCAGTAAGGATTTCAACTCAAGGCAAAGGAAAGAAAAATCTGCACAACTACACCAGAAACAACATTGTTAGAAACAAATAAAATTTAGAAATTTTCAAGTTTAATTGTACTAGAATCATCAATCCACACATACAAAAGCAGCAATAAAGAAATTAAACAATTTATTGCTTTGGGGAATCATCAATCCACACATATGAAAGCAGCAATAAAGAAATTAAACAATCTATTGCATTGGGGAAATCTGTTGTGTGGACCTCTTGAAAGTATTATAAAACAAGTATGTCACTATTTACCCACACTATTGAGTTTGCAGTTGCCCCATATTTGTCTTGGAAGAAGAACAACACAAATGCTGCAAGTAAAGAGGATTAGGGTGAATTGTTCTGATAACATTTGTAGATGTTATCAGGAGGACTCAATCTCTGAAAAGTATATGATCCTTGATAAAGTAGAGGGTCAGCACAAATCAGAGGGAAAAACATGGATGGATTAGAAGGATTGACCCCTAGGCTTCCACAAAGGGCTCAGGCATCATAACCACCAAAGGCAGTGCTTTGTTCTATAATGTACAGGGTCACTCTGAGTTGGACCTGATTCACCTGACCTTAACAAAAACAATAACTGAAGCCTGGCAAAGAGAACAAAAATGTATTTAAAATAGTTTGGTCTCAGCAGTTCTACTTCTAGCAATGGCTTCAGGCCAATGTACCAGACTGAAAGCAATTTAAAAAACTGGGCAAAGTATGCTTCAAAATTCAGCTGAATGCATGGGAAAATCACCAGAGATCGAGGGCATTTGCAAGATATGATCCAGAAGTAGATGGAAACCAAAAGAAGTTAGCAAAGTATTTAGAGCTTCTCTTTCATGCATGCTCTCTCTTGTTCTCTGAGCAATGGACATTTCAAAAGCACTGAAACTATAGCACAGAGGAAAGAGTTGATATCAGGGGCAGAGATGATGGACATTTCATAATCATAAAAGTTGAAGCTATAAGAATAATTTTAAAATTCTAAGTGTATATATTATACTAATATTATTACCCCAATATTTATAAAGCACAAGTTCTAGAAAGATAACAGCAAAATCAAAAACGGGCTAGACAAATCTTGAATATAGTATTGGTTTCTAAACTTATCTTTCAAAAACTCATACAAAATATAAACCACAAAATCAGTAAGATTATGAAATATTTGAACATTTTAAAATAAATCAAGAAAGATAACAACACCTATAGAATTTTAAAGAATATTTCAATTGAAGCAGACAGACTGATAAAATACTGTGTGGTAGTTGTCAATTATCTGTTGTCAATTTGAGACATATGAGTGAAGGGGTAGAATTTACCTGTCACTCAGTTCACGGTTTGATGACCTCATTTGGAGGCACTAGATAAATAGTTGCTGGAGTCAGGACACTCTCTCACTCCCTGTGAGACATCCTTGACTAGAAGTTACATGGAGTTACTCTGATAACTGGAGGAAGCACAGGGAGACCCTTGTCAGCACTAAGATACTTATAATACCACTGGAATCACAATACTTCCCACCCATTGGCCTGTGATCTTCCTGCATTCAGTGTCATTGCATGCGCTGTGTGAATCTGAAGAGAATTTTATAGATTGATATAGGAGACATGGGCTAATATCAGACTTACTGATTTAATCTGGACTGGCCTCAAGATGTTTTCTCAAGATTCAATATCTCTTACATATAAAACTCTTTCTTCTTTCCTATACACATAGGTGTGTTTCTAGAAACACCTGTTTCTCTAGTTTACCTGGACTAATACATGAGGTATACTTTGATAACTGACTATATTAAAAAGATAGCAAAAATTTCTCAATCTGCAAAAACAAAAACAACAAATCCCGCTGTGCTCCCAATAGGAATGTAAGGCTGTTGTTAAGGTGCTACACCATTGGTTCCAATCCACAGAGACCCTTTGTTCAACAAAGGACACACAATCCAGTTCTGGGCCATCCTCACAATCGTTCCTATGCTTGAAGCCATTGCTGACGCCACTGTGTCAATTCAACCATTTTAGAGTCTTCCTCTTTTTTGTTACCCTTCCTCTTGACCTAACATGATTTCCTCATCTAGGGACTTGTCTCATCTGAAAACATAACTGAAATATGTAACATGAAATCTTGCCACCTTTGCTTCAAGGAAGTACTCTGGTCTTACTTCATCCAAGACAGAATTGTTTTTATGTTGGACCTTTCCTGATTCTTTGTATATTCTTTTCCAGCTCCACAATTCAAACACAATGATTTTCTTCAATCTTCTTTATAAAATGTCCAACTTTCACATGTATATAAGATGATTGACAATATCGTGCCTTGGGTCAGTCACACTTTAGTCCTCAAAGAAATATCCTTGCATCTCAAAACTCTTAAAGATATCTTGTGCAGCAGATTGACCCGATGCAACTTTTTCCGTTGACTTCTTGCCTGCTGCTTCCATGAACATTGATAATGGAGTCAAACAAGAGAAAATAGTTGACAATTTCAATCTTTTCTCCTTTTATTATTTTGTTAGTCTGGGTAGACTAGAGGAACAAATTTCATAGACTTGCATATGAATATAAAGAAAAGGTTTATATACAAAAGGAATGGCGCATTAAGACCAGGAGATGTACAGTGAAGTTGGAAACATGGGAAACTTAGGATAGATGATCCATCAAGACTAGTGATGGGAGTGGTAATACCAGGGGGGTGGAGGGATGGAGGAATGGAGAGGGAGAGCCAACTTCAGGGATCTACACGTAGCCTCCTCTCTGGGGCATGGACAACAGGGAAGTGAGTGTTAGGACACATTGTAAAGTGTACAGGATGAAAAAATAATTTGTAAATTAATAAGGGTTCAAGGAGAAGGTGGGGAGGAAGGGTAATATAGGGAGCTGATAATGGGGGTCTGGAGGGAGGGAGAATGTTTTGAGAGTGATGATGGCAATGGGTGTGTAAAAGTGGCCTGAATACAACTGATGTTGTTAAGGATTGTGATGGGAGTTGTAGGGGCCCCCCAATAAAATGATTAATTTTTTTAAAAAGGGGGGGAAGGGAAAGGGGAGGTTTTTTTTTAAAGGAGCTTGTATCAAGAGCTCAAGTGGAAAATATTGGGAAATGTATGTGGAAATATGTGTGCAAATGTGCTTGATACAAATGATGTACTGAATAGTGTAGTAGCTGTAAGAGCCCCCAATAAAATTTTAAAAAAGAAAAAAAAAAGCATCCTAACCCAGTCCAGTTCAAAGTCATAAGTCCTATATTAGTCCATATGCCCGATACCAGTCTATGTCTCCTTCCAACTCATGAAGTCACAGGTCATTGGGTGCAGAATTCCAGCACTGGCAGGGGTCTCCCCATGGCTCCTCGCTTCCAGGGCTCAGGATCCATCAACACCATCCAGTGGTGGCAGAAGCAACTCATTGCTGGCAGGGGTTCCCACATGGCCTCTCTAGCTTCACAGGTCTGGCTCCATCAGTGCAAAGCTATGTGGCTTCTGCTCCAGAACCTTCAGCTTCTCAGATGCTGCCATCTTGTCTTGTCCATGATTCATCATCTCTGAGACTAACTCCTAACAACTAGGAAAGATAGCTTCTCGTCTTCAAGAGGGAAATATCGCGAGATTTCCCATAAGTCTCAGGAGAAAGCCACGCCTACATAGAGGCCTTATTGGCTATCTCCAGATTAACAAGCTAGACTCCACCCCTACATTTCAATAATAAAGTTAGCATAAGCACATGACTACAACAATTATGATGCTGCCTATTGATCCAGTAGTAATGATTTTGACCTTCTCTGCACTGAGTTGTAACTCATGCTGAAGACTGCAATCCTTGGTTTTCATCAGCAAATGCTTTAATTCCTCACATTCAGCCAACCATGTTGCATCATTTTCATATCAAGTTGTTAATAAGCCTTCCTTCAATCCTGATGTTGCATTCTTCTTCTACCATCCAGCTTCTCCAATGATTTTCTCATACAGATTGAATAAGGATGGTGAGAGGATATAGGCTGGCACACACCTCTCCTGATTTTAAACATGCAGTATTCTCTTGTTCTACTCTCACAACAGCCTCTTGATTCACGTACAAGTTCTACATGAGTCAATAATGTGTTCTGGTATTCCCATTCTTCTTAAAGCAATCCATAATTTGTTATAATCCACGTAGTAAAAAGACTTGGAATATTCAATAAAGTAGAGATGTTCAGTATTGCCCATAACATCTGTAAGTATAGCAACTCAAGGCTTAATTTGTTTCCATGTCTTTCAGTTTAAGATATTCTGAGCGGGGCTGAGGCCCGGTGGCATAGTGGTTGGCTGAGGACCGGTGGCATAGTGGTTGTGCGCGGGACTGTGGTCCACTGGGATGGAGGTTCAATTCCAGCTGTGGCTCCACAGGAGCAAAGGCTGGGCCTCCTACTCCCACCACTAGAGGGCAGCGATGCCCCCCCCAAAGCAAACTAACAAACAAACAAAAAAAATAATCTGAGCATGTTCTTCTTTTTTTGATCTCCTACCTCTAGGTCTTTGCACATTTTGTTATATTTTCTGTTGTTTGCTTAGCTTTCTCTTCAGTATTCTTCTATTTAGCTCTTTAACTTTATAAAATCTTACATTTGCCTGAACTATTTAAAAGTTAATGGCAAGTTTCAGAATTTCTTTAGATATCCATTTTGATCTTTTCTTTTATTTCACAATAACAGAGGACCTGATGAGCTGTGAATGACATCAAAGCATTATACATTAAGAACAAATAGAGGCAGTCACTGATTCATAACAACCGACAGATAACCTTAAGAAGAATGAGAATTCCTGGAAACTTAACTGTGCTCGTGTGGAAACTGTACATGTAAGGCTATGGAAGATGATAGGAACCCAAGATACATTTGTGGTAGCTACATGGAAAATAAGCCTACAGTGATTTCCCTCTATCCATAATAGAGGAATGGGAGGAAAGTAGTTACTAAACTGATTGCACTTGAGAGCTGAGTATAAAAGATCAAAGGAATAAACCTAACTTCAATGGTTAAAGCATTATAAGTTGATACTGGTCTGATCCACATTAGGCCTGATCTGGTTTTCAACATTTTCTGTATTTTTTTCATATTGGGGTTTATCTCAGATGTGTTATGTCAGCAATTTTTTTCATATTTTTTTCTGTTTTTCAGGACATGAAACCCAGGATTTATGGATTTATCTGGACAAGTACAATAAGAGCTTCAGGGGGTGGGGTGGATGTACAGAGGTGGGGGTGGTAAAAGATAGCTGATGTCAAGGATTTCAGGAAGGAAAATGATATTTTGAAAGTGATTGTGGTTGCAATTGCACAATATTTCTTGATGAGAATGAAATATGCAATCTGCCAATAAAATATGTTTTTTAAGAAAACATGTGCCACTTCCTCTTTCCCCCTCTTCTAAAGCCATGGAAACCACTAATCTTTATGTCTTTAATTATTTGTTTAATCTGGACATTCCATATAAACTAGATCATGTAATGAGAGAGAACGAGAGAGACTTGTGTGAACAGAGCGAGACTACTACATGATTTAAAATCAGCAAAGGTGTGGCTCAGAATTGTGTCCTCTCATCAGCCTTATTCAATTTGTACACTGAACAAATAATCAGAGAAGATGCTCTATATAAAGAAAACCTGGCTTCAGGATTGGAGGAATGCTAAGTAATAATGTTTGATATGCAGATTACATGGCATTACTTGCTGATATAGAGCAAGTATTGCAGTCTTCAATATGGATGACAGTTCAATATAAAGAAAACAAAAATCCTTATAACTAAACCAATAGGCTAGCATCATAAATAGAAGGGAAAATTGAAGTTTCCAAGGATATTTTTTGCTTGGATCCTCAAGCAATGGTCATGGAAGCAGCAGTGCATAGACATTCTGAGTAAAACTGAGTAAGAGTACATGGGACATTCTGGTAAATCTGAACAAATTGAGGGTTGGAAGGATAGAACTTACTAAACAGAGTGCGTTGAAGAGATGTGTAGAGAAGATCAATGGCATAAATCTGACTTGAACAATTAAATCTTGTTACCTGGCCCCCTTTTTGAAGCATGCTATATCTGATTTGATTTTCAGCCTTCTCTGTATTTTTGTTATGCTTTCATTTGTTCTAATTAGGATATATATCAAGGATCTTATGTCATTAAAGATCAACCTCTTGAAGCTGTGTCATATACTTTTCTATGTTTTGCTGTGTGCAACCCAGGATTGATGAACCTATAGGGACAGCAAGTAGAATAGGGCTTCAGGGGGTGGGGTACAGAGGTGAGGAGCAAAGGATAAAAGGGAGATGATGTCAAGGAGTCCAGGAAGAAAAAGAATGTTTGGACACTGGCAGTGGTAGCAATTGTATCAATTCTGATTGACATGATTGAACTATAGAATGACATGATATATCTATTAAGTCCCAATTAATGATAAGTTAAAAAATAATAAAACAAAACAAAAATGTAGTGAAGAGCAAGAATCTTATTTGAGGACTAAGTTACGTAGCCCCCAACATGCAGTATTTTTCAATGGCTTCATATGTACTTGAAAATTAGATGTTGAATAAGGAAGACCAAAGAATAATCAATACATTTGAATTGTTGTGCTAGCAAGAATATTGAAAAATTATGCACTGCCAAAAGAATAACTATATCTACCCTGGAATAAGTACATGTAGAAAGCTCCTTATAAACCAGGGGAATGGGACCTCATCTCATGTACTTTGGGAATGCTATCAGGAGAGAGACAAGGGTATCATATTTTATGTCCTTGATGTAGATCGGCAGCAAAAAGTAGGAAGTCCTGGGACAAGGTGGATGGACTTAGCATGTTGTGAGGATGGTGCAGGAAGAGGTGCTGTTTTGTCCTATTGTCCATGGGCATGTTGTGAGACAAAATCATCTCAACAAAACCCAGCAGGGTAAGTGATATATAATTTCCAATTTACACCAACAAAAATCTAGCAAACACTTAACTTTAAAGACTGGATGTAATGGTAAATGTTAGAGTAAAACAAAACTTGTATAACAATCAAATATATGGAAGATTGGCGTATAGAAAATCAATAAGCTAGACAAGAAGAACAATACCCATAAGGAAACTGGTTCCTAAAGTGCACTATTTTAAAGTTAAGATATTCTACTCTTTAAAATGGTGTTAGAAAGGTAAGACAAGGAGATTTTGCAATATATCTGAACTCAAAGATTCATATTATAGAAAGCGTTCCTTTACAACTATAAAATAGAAATGAGATATCCTATATTTCTTGAGAAAACATGAGTAAAAGGGTTCAATTATCCCATTTTCTTTTATATCACACAAAATCACACCTATACCAACAATCAACTTATGGATGCACGCTGAAATGCATTAGTCATCAAGGTTATGATGACTAAAACTATAATGAAATGCCATGTTCACAACACAGAGCTAAAATTTTTTTAAAAATTTGACATTACCAAATATATGATGTCACTTTGATAAAGTTCAAAACTATGCAAAATTAACCTTTGGTTTTAGACGTCAAAATAATTGTTAGCATATAGTGAGGTGGGAGAATGCAGGAAGCATGTAAGGGAATTGTTAAGTCTTCAAAATGCTCTATTTTTGACATCAGAGGGCTTATTTTGTGATAATTAAGCTATTCTCATACAAGTATTATTCATACACTATTCAGAATGTGTACATGATAATACTTGGTAACGCAATAATGTAGAAAAGTAATTTGAAGAATTTATAAAGGGAAAGAATTTTTAAACAATATGGAAAAATCTGAGATGAGAATGGTTGATATGCTGTCACAAGCAAAGATCTAAATAAACCTATAATTTATATTATAGGTAAAAGAAACGTAGACATTTCAGCACATCTGTCCAAATCCATGCTGTGGAACTTAGTTGGATTCCTTTGTTTTGTTTGTTTGTGGCATTACTGCCCTGGTAAGAGTTGGAAGCCCAGCCTTGCTCTTGGGGAGCTGCTTCTGGATTTGAACTGTCAACCCTGCAGGCCACAGTCCCGCACACAACCACTAGGCCACCAGGGCTGGCTCTTAGTTGGATTCTATATGAATATATAAGCCTGTACAAATGAAAAGGCATAAAATGTCAAGCTCTTCCTATTATAGATAGTTGTGGACAAGAGTCAGGAGATTGATGATAACAGAAGGGTTTATTATGTGCAAAGAATATCCTGTCAAAGTAAAAGTGACCTGCCAAGAGAAAATACAAAAAGCATGTATTAATGATCCAAATATGAAACCTGGGTTGTAGTGCTAATACATGATAATATGGAAAAGTAAAGAAAGCACTCTTTATTCCAAAGCAAACAAAGCATTGGAAAATGAACTTGACACAACTAAGTCATACAGTGTGAGAATTTAATTTTAAAAAATAATAAATCATAATATATGATCAGTCAGGAGACCGGAGAAGAGATGTGACATTTCTAACATGTATTTTGCTATAAAATTATTTTTAGCATTTCTCCAAATTGATAGTGAATTTTTAAAAAATCAATCAGATCTGGAAGCAAAATCTAATTCACAAGGGGAGATTTAAGCATCTTTCCAAAAAAGGTTAACTATTCCTTAAATAAGAACATTGTAAGGTCCTTTAAATGTCATCCTAGGCAATTTGGAAAAAGGAAGAAAAAAAACAACTTCTGACTGCTGCCAGCTTATTGCTGGCCTAACCCCAGCAGCCAAGCTATATTGCAATCCAATTGATAACAAAATTCCAAAGTACCAACATCTTACTGGGTTCCTCTGTGACAAAGAAGATATGATATATACACAAGGCCATTTCTTAATTGAGTTTGGTCACAGACAAAAACAAAGATACTGGCTGAGCCCGGGTGGCGTAGTGGATGTGTGCTGGACTGTGGCCCACAGGCTTGACAGTTCAAATCCAGCAGCACCTCTCCAGGAGCAAGGCTGGACTTCCTACTCCCACTAGGGCCGTGATGTCACAAAAAAATAAATAAATAATTGAAAAAAAACAAGGACACTATCTAAATCTTTAACATCTTCATCTCCCAGGGTCTATACATGACTGCTAGTTTTCTGGACAATTATAGTTTTACTCCTGCTCTGTTTTTCCTGTGTTCTTGAAAAATTATTCAAATGCCAGTGATAGAATCCCCATTTTCTCACAGTTCCAAATACAAAATAAAACAATGCTTTCCTGAAGCCACCCAATCGAATCAGTATCTTCTGTTAGAACCTGCTTCTGAACCAAAGTAATATAGAAAAGTATAAATGGTTTTCTTCTCTGTGGTTATATTACATTTAGATAGAAAGATGTTAGATGAAAATAAATAGACAGTAGATAGATAATCTTGACTGAGCTATTTTGAGAAACAAAACCAGTGAATTTTATGTATGCATGCCAAACCCAATTGTCATCAAATGAATTCTAACTCAAGGACAGAGTATAACTTCCCCTGGAATTTCTGAGTCTGTAATTTTTTTTATTTTTATTTTTTTAGGCATCACTGCTCTCTGGTGGTGGGAGCAGGAGGCCCAGACTTTGCTCCTTTGGAGCTGGAATCAAACCTCCATCCCAGTGGGCCACAGTCCCGTGCACAGCCACTATGCCACCGGGGCTCAGCCCTCTGAGTCTGTAAACCTTTAAAGAAGATAGTTTCATCTTTCTCCTACTGACACGCTGTTGGAGTCAAACGAGTTTGTCATTAGAAGCTCTATACTTAAGACACATAACAGTTAGATAGATAGATGATACATACATACATACATACATACATACATATGTATGCACATAGATGAATTCGTAAGATAAGCGCAGTTGGATAAATCTTGCTAGCACACATTAAATGGAGGTTTGCTACATTCACTTGATGAGTGAAACTGGCATTTTGAGAAAGATCATGGGTCAAGAAATGGGAGGCAGAATTTTCAGATTAAAGTTGGAGCTGTACTTCCTTTGTTCTATTACACTGGCATTCCATCATGCTCATCTTCCCGAAACAATCACTGAAGACAAACGTGTGCATAAGCACATGTAAAGAAAGCTGATGGTGCCTGGCTATCAAAAGATGTAGCATCTGGGGTCTTAAAGACTTGAAAGTTCACAAGCACTCATCTAGCTCAGAAGCAGAAAAGCCCACATAGAAGAAGCACACCAGCCTGTGTGGCTATGAGGTGTTGAAGGGATCCAGTAAGAGACATCAAACAACTAAAAATTATACCATTATAAGTGAGGGGATATACAGATTGGGGAACCGAAGCCCATCAATAGGTGAAGTGACATCCCCATACAGAGGGGTTTCAGGAAGGAGATAGCCAGCCATGGTACAGTGTAGTAACAATGAAATATGCAACTTTCCTCTAGTTCTCAAATGCTTCCTCCCACCCATTATCATGATCCCAATTCTATCTGACAAATCCAGCTAGACCAGGGGATGTACACTGGAGTAGGAAACATGGGAAATTCAGGATAACTGATCCCTTCAAGATCAATGGTTGGAGTGATGATACTGGGCGGGTGGAGGGATGATGGAGTAGAAAGGGGGAACCAATTTCAGGAATCTACATATAATCTCCTCTCTGGGGTATGGACAACAGGGAAGTGAGTGAAGGGAAACATCGGACAGTGTACGATATGAAAAAGTAATAACAATTTGTAAATTATTAAGGGTCCATGGGGGAGTAGGGGGAGGGAAAGGAAATATGGGGAGCTGGTACTGGGGGCCTAAGTGGAGGGAGGATGTTTTGAGAGTGATGATGGCAACAAGTGTGCAAATGTAGTCTGCATACAATTGATGTATGTATTGATCATGATGGGAGTTGTATGAGCACCAATAAATTGATTTAAAAAGAAGAAAAGAGGGGGAAATAGGAGCTTATACCAAGAGCTCAAATAGAATATATTTGGAAATGAGGATGACAACATGTGTACAAATGGGCTCGATGCAAATGATGTATTGAATGTTATAAGAGTTATAAGAGCCCCCAATAAAATCATTGAAAAAAAAAAAGGTTGGAGCTGTCAATCATAGAGTTTAGAAATGGAAATCTCCCAAACCTTATATAAACTTAGAAGTGAAACTTTTAGAAGACAATCTAATGGTACTTTGATTATATCTTGCTGATATCCTGGAAAGAAACTTCAGTCGAGCCAAGCCTGGACCTCTCAGAAACTATGGAATATGTATGCATGTTTAAAACTCAAAGTTTATAATGATTTTTTGTTGAGTAATAGAGAATGAAATACCATGTCTTCCCAAATTGTGCTCTCTCCCACATTGGTAAATACCAAAGAACCCAGGTTTGATCAACAAGACATGTGCTTGAAGTCCTTGAGATGAGTCAGTTGTTTTATAAACATTTGACACAAATAACTGATGGCTGAGCTTCTGAATCGCAAACCTTGTGCTCTATCCATAGCCTTTTGACTGTAGAATTTCTGCTTTTCCATACATTCTACTTAAGAAAACAGGGAAATCATTGTAATATTAAGTGCTATGAAGTATATATAATTCATTGTAAACCTGTGCATATTAGAGCCAACGCTGTCCAGTCCTGCATCAATTTCACGGTCAATATATGTCTGAACATATTGTTCCACCTATTGTAGCAATACATATCCTTCATGGTTTCTTCTTTTTGGCAAATCTTGTAGAATTATTGCTTCAGAAATCATGGGGTGATTACGAACCAGAATTGATAAGATTACAAATTTGAACCAGAAATTGGTTTGGGGGATGTCTATAAGTTAAACAAATTTCCATAGAATGAAACAGTTGTTTCTTATCTTCTTCTGGTCCTTCTCACTGATAAGGATCTTATGTGTAACACTGACAGGGCATCAACCATCCTTATAATCTGTGTTATGTTTGAGCCAATTTTTGCAACCAATTCATCTCACGGAAGGGTTTCCTCTTTTGGGCTGCCCTTCACTTTGCTAAGCATGATGTCTGTGATAGTGAAGTTTATTGTGTCGTCTAGGCTTAGGGAGAGTTTAATCAGGTCACAGCTGAATTGGAGAGCTGTAGAGATAAAAAACTTCCCAAGGGGAGAATGAAGATGGACCAGCACACTGAGTGCTGAGAACTGGGACTACTCCCAGTTCTGAATAACTATAGGACTTTAGAGCACCTACTGGGACATCAGACTAAACTGCACACACATATTTGTCCATATTTGTCATTTCTTCCTTGTACTATCTTCACAGATGTCTTTATTAGGATAATCCTGCTCAAGTTTGATATGCTAGACAGCCGGGGACTGAAGCAATATAAAACCCCTGTAGCCTCTTCCTAGTTTGGAGTCCTATGGCACAAATAGGAAGAGCTCCTGGATGTCTCTTGTGTTTGACTGTTTCTCACCACCTAAGCCAAACATTTATTTCTCAAACGAATGAAGAGGTCACAGGCCAGCTTCTGTCTGTCTTTCTCCCCGGTGATAAACCCAGCTCGGTGCTGCTTGAGCTAGTCCTGTGCCTCAACTTGTGGGCTGAGCTAACCTGTGAATCTTGTTGCCTTGCTGGTCACCTAGAGTTTGAGATTCCACCAGGGTCTGCTTTGCCCTGCTCCTGAGCTACTGGTTGTTGCTGCCCCACACTTCTATCTGCTGCCTGAGGGCAAGATTGCTTGTACAGCCTGAGGTCAGATTCCACTGTTGGCTTCGGTGGCTCTAACATAAATATAAATAAAATTAGTTCTTGCTGCTAGATGCTGCCCAGTCAGTTCCCACTTTCAGCAACCCAATTTATAACAGAGTGAAACATTGCCTGGTACTATCCCTCCATAAAACTTAATAATGCAATGGCAGTCACAGGTCAATCCCTCTGGCTGAGAATTTCCTTCTGTTTAACTGACTCATATTCTATCAAGTATGGGTTTTTCTAAAATAATAAAAGATAGCTTAGGTATTTTGTTGAGACAGTTTGGAGTTTTTGTGTAGTGCAATCACAGAGCTCTCTGACTTCTCTTTGCAGACTACTTGGCATGAATACAAGGTGTTTTTCTCACAGACTTCTCATCTTATTTAAGTTTTAGCTTAGATATGCCCCCTGGGAAGACTTTCTTCATCCCAATCTGAGAGGCTCCGCATATGTGTTCCCATGCCAGTTTGCATATTATCGTGCATATAATTATCATAGCATTTATTCAACTGAATTGTGACTACAAGTTCTTGATACAAACAAACAACAAGCTTGTTGCTCTGCAGCTGATTCTGACTCATGATGACACCTTGTGATAGAATAGAACTTCTTAATTTTGTCACCTTCTTGACAGCGTGTCACAGGTCTTTCTTCCCTGGCATCTCTGGATACATTCAAACACCAGTCCATAGACTTGTGCTGGGTTACAAACTCACTCACATCACCCATGTACTTTTCTATGTACAGTGTTCTGTGTACAGTACTTCCTGACAAAATTACAAACATTATATGAGCTTTTTTCTTAGAATTTTGGTAGATATACAGACAATTGTTCCAAATTAACAGTCACTGAGTAGCTTCTGATTCATAGGGACATTATAGCGTAGAGTAGAACTGCCTTTGTGGTTTTGTGTTAGGAATCATAGCAGAAAACATTTTTTAAAACACAGAAAATAAATAAATAAAAAGAACCATCAGCAATATTAAAATAAATCAGAGAGAAAATTTCTGTCATACAGCCAGCAAGAGACATTGAAGTAAATTTAAATTGAGTCAAGACAAGGAAAACCAACTGTCCAGGTACCAAATATAACATAGTTCACTACATCATAGTCAAGTTTGCAATAATTTCTGCATGATATTAAAGCTGCTAGTGTCCCTCTCCTGTTGCAAGAGTGGGTCTGTCAGGGGCCCAATATCACCAGACACTCTGTTGATGAGCATTTAGTTCCCACTGTCCTCCATAACTTTCAACAAATTGTTCACAATTTAAGCCCTGATACCTTTCCTTTCATCATATTTGGATCTTGTTGTTTGTCCTCATTTGATCACCCAGGGGGGTTCTCCTTCTCCCCTAGGCACTTGACTGACACCTCGCTCAGATGGTTACTTGTTTGAATAAAGTCAAGCTGTTAGCACCCCACTCACCAGTCCAACTGAGGGCCAGGCACCATCTTCTTTCTCCACCACATTTTGCAGGAGCTTCCCTATCTTCAATGATCACTTCAGGATAATGAGTATGAAACTTGTAACCACGTGATAAGAACCAGCTCTTCATGGATTAGAGCGAGAATTAAATGGGATTTCAGAGTGCCTCCATTTGTCCATATTTTTATATATGTAATTCTTGTTTACTTTAGCGATTTTGCTATCACTTTATGACAAAAAATAATTCTCCTGGGATATAAGATAATTCCACTGATAACAACATGAATTGTCCGATGGCATGGAATTTAAGGTACACTTGAGGAAAGGAGAATTTGAAAAAAGGACTACAAACATAGGCCAGCTGTGAACCATCATCCATAAATTGTTTCTTTGTGCAGATTAAACTCTCCAATGATTAAGCTCTGTTTATTGAGCATGCAGACGGTGCTGGGGAGAAATGTCCTGTAACATTCCTTACAAGGGCATATCCTTGCCTATCAGATTAATATATGTCAAATTATGACATTAAAATGATAAGTATGTACTGTCATTGTCACTAAGCCAGAGATAACCAAGGCCCGTAACTGTTATCTTCACTCTACTGGGGTGGTCATCATTTGCTTACTCTCTCATCGAGGAATTTCAGTCTTAAATCTCAGGGGTACAGGTAATTTTGACATAGGCCCCAGTCCATTCAGTGGGATTTCCATCACTCTTAACAAAAAAGTAATCCTTCCAAAAGCAATGGCTTCTTCCTTCCCCCTCCCTCCCACACTTGGTAACTACTAATAAACTTTGGTTTTTTAAAATAGAAAGTTACCAGGGAGCCAACTCTGACTCATGGAGACCTTATCTACAACAGAAATAATGTTGCCCTGTGCTGCGTAATGCGTATAATAGCTGGATGTCAATCGTGGCAACTGTTGAGTCAGCCTGAATCACTGAGTGTCTTCCTTGCCCTCACGGGGCCTTCAAATCATCAAACACAATGTCCTTCCTTAACAACTGTCCCGTTTGATATGTTCAAATCTGACAAGTATTGAGACAGTGTTCTCTTATGCTCCATAAGATTTTTATAAGCTAAATTTTGGAACTATTTGAATAGTGGTGACATAGTTTCCAAGAATATACAAATCACTAAAAGCCCACTGCCATTGAACATATTCTGATTCAAAGAGATGAAATCTTCTTGCACTTTATCTTTATGGGAGCAGACAGCCTCATTTTCTTCTGCAGAAGAGATAGGAAGTTTCAGACATTGTGGTTACTATCCCAATGCCTAACCCACAATGACACCATACAAAACTTTTTATGATGGATTTTTCTATTTAGTACACTACAAACTGAAGATGATAGAATGGAATTGCCATGACCAAATATGGTGATATCTTTTTCTCTGATGAGAGAAACTCAGTTTTTGTAAATTGTTAGAGACTTCCAAAATGTATTAAATTTTCAGAGAGCATTATGAAAGGCAGTGACTCATTATTCAGCCTGAGCTTAAAAGCAATTTCTAAAGCTTTTTTCCCCCTGAAACTTATTTGACAGTAGGCTGTACAATTCTGCCGTTCAACATCCAGACAATCAGTTCAAACTCCGAGGTCTCTGAGTCAATGACAGTTACAAAAAAGAGCCCCTGTTGCTCAGAGTTGAATTGGATGAAAGCAGTGCAGAGTCACACAGAACACTGGGTACATGTGAGGCGGTTTTCCCTTATGGAGAAGCTGATCAGATTTGATGTGATACTTTGGTCATAGAACATGTTACTTTTCTTACTTTGCATTAAAATAACGGCCTGCAAAAGTTGATTGAAGTTAAAAAGTGAATCATCTCAATTATTCACTGTACCTCCTTCTCTGGTTAGTTTTGCGATAGATGGAAAGAATCATAGCTTTCATATTGAGAGTGACCCTTTGAAGTTCTGAGACATTTTGTTTCCTAAAATAAGGCCATTACTGTTTGCTAATCTCTATCTAGGGAAATTTTTCCTTGACAATCTACAATAGTACTAAAATAACTACTATAGTATAGTTTGACATTGTCTAAGTATGAGTCTGGTCCTGAAAAAGTGAGGGTTGAACATAAAGAGTTACAGGGTATTGGTAAGATTCTAGGCTGGAGAGCATTCACTCCTTCAACGTATGGTACTGGATAGCTTTGACTGTGATTAGAAGAGAATATTCTCTCCAAGCCACTGCTTACTTTTTGCAATGTAATGCTTCTACTGACATCACTGCCGCCACATGTAATGAGAAGTTTAAATTAAATATACAAGCTTATTGCCTAGGGCACTAATCCTTCTACAACATTTCTATTTCAGAGCTTAGAAACTTATATTTTGATTGAGTGAACAAATAGTGCTGGTATCATGTATTCATTAGCAGAAAATAAAATGAGTACTTCATGAATTGTTCTTCATTTGTGAGGTAAATTGTAGGATTGCACAAATTTAGTATAAGATGATGCCCACAGAGTAACCTATTTGAGACATTTTGAATGTTTAGCTAAGTAAAAAAATTAGAAACAGAACTGAAATAGCAGTTAATAATACTTTATAATTCAAAAAATATTGGAAAGGATTGCATCTTATTTAATATGTGTCTTAGTCAGTAGCTTGAACACACTCCAGAAATATATTGTTCACACATAATTTCCAAGAGCAGCTAGATTAGACAGAAACAGGACTTCTCTGAAACTTCTTATTACTTCAATCCTATCTCTTTTCTAAGTAGTTTTTCCCTACATTTTTGTTATTTTTGAAAAGCACCTTTCTCGGTACCACATTAGCCAGGGGTGGTTGCCTCCCTTCATCGTTCTATCACACTCCAGTGCAGGCATCCTACCAAAACTTGTCCTGTGTGTGAACTTCAAAGTGCAAGCGTGCAAACTGGGAAAAGACACCAGCTCAGAATGTAGGCTTTGGTTTCTTCCCCCCAGCAGCAGTCAGTGTATGATATGAAAATAATAATAATCTATCATTTCTCAAGAGGTCACACAGTGGGAGGGAGGAGAGAGGGTCAAAAGGGGAGCTGATACCAAGAATCCAAATAGAAAGTAAATGTTTAGGAAATAATGGTGGCAACATACGTACAAATATGCTGGATACAATTGATGTATGGATTGTTGTGAGAGCTATAAGAGCTCCCAATAAAATGATCTTTGAAATAATAAATAAATAAAATACAACTTAAAAAAAGAAGAATTTACCCTTTGGTATTTCAACTACTTGCATGCAAATCCCAGTCTCGGCACTCATTAGCTTTAGACTTTGATAAGCTCTTTTAAAACATCTAGCTCCAACTTTTCCCAAGAATCTCACCACCATCATGTTGATTCTGCCTTTAATGCACATGTAAGACAGGGTAGAACTGCCCCTATGCATTTCCAAGATGGCAAATCTTTTTTTTAAGCATTTTGTTGAGAGCTCTTACAGATATTATAACAAATCCTAAGTCAATGAGATCAGACATAATTGTACAGTTGCCGCAAACCATGATTTTCAACATGTTTTCTTTCTCCTTGAACTCTTTATCAGTTCTTCGCCATTCCCTCCCTCTCCAAGGAACCTCTTGACATTATGTTATGATTTATCTTGCTATATCTCACACCATCCGATGTAACTGTTCACCTGCAATTCTTATGGGCATAGCCTTGCGTCAGCTGGCAAGACTCACTTCCTGCGAAACATCCCTGAAGAGAAACCACATGGACTTACCCCAATGCAGCCCTGGGTGCTGAAGTAGCTGCACGGTGACCCCTGTCAGCACTGAGATGCTTACACGCTCGCTGACTCTGCTCTCCTCCTGTAGTCGGTGTTATTGTGTGTGTTCTGTGAGATGGAGGAGGAGTATGTAGATTGCTGTTGGACATATGGGATAATGTTGGATTTATGAGCTTGCACAGTACTGGGTTGGAATGCTTTCTTTATGTACACTTAACCTTTATAGAAACTCTCTATCTTATACAAATGAATCCCTGTGTATTTGCTTCTCCAGTTTATCCAGACTAACACAGACTCCCTTTGTCCCAAGAATAGATACATAATTACTGTGGTCACTATTGAGGTTAAGTGATATGCTGACTGCCAAGAATTGTTTCTGCCTTGTACTTGCCCTTTAAGACAGAGTAGATGTGTCAGTCTGGATAGGCTAGAGGAAAAAATTTCATAGACACACATATGGATGTAAGGAAAGGGTTTATATACAAAAGGAATGGGACATGGAGAAAGCATCCCAGCCCAGACCAGTTCAAAGTCATAAGTCTGATATTAACCCATATGCCCGAAATCAGTCTATAAAGTCTTCTTCCGACTCACAAAGTCACAGGTCAGTGGGTGCAGAATCCCGGCGCTGGCGGGGGTCTCCCCATAGCTCCTCACCTCCAGGGCTCAGGGTCCATCAACAGCATAAGCAACTCATCGCTGGCAGAGGTCTCCATGTGTCCGTCCCAGCTTCAGAGGTCTGGCTCCATCGAGGCAAGGCTGTGTGGTCTCTCCACTGGCTCCTCCAGCTTCCCAGAAGCTGCCAGCTTGTCTTTTCCGTGATTCCTCATCTCTGAGACTAACTCCCAACAACTGGGGAAGATATTTTCTCATCTTCACTAGGGAAATATTGCGAGATTTCCCAGATGTCTCAGGAGAAAGTCATGCCCACAAAGAAGCCTGATTGGCTACTCAATGGCTAGCTCCAGATTAACAGGCTAGACTCCACCCCTACATTTCAATCATAAAATTAACATAGGCACATGACTGCCACAGTAGAACTGCCCCTTCAGGATTCTAAAGTTGTACCTCTCTATACAGGAGTGGAAAGCCTTCTAAGAGAAGCTGGTAGGTTTTAACTAATGAACTTGTGGTTAACAACCCAATCAATACCCAACCACATTACAAATAGTCCTTTACAAACCATTGTAGAATATAAAATTTGGTTAGCACAATGCAAGACCTATAACACATACTTGAGAATGCATTGAGGAACTGAGTTAAGGAAAATTCTATTATCATGTACAATGAAGCCATGGTTCAGAAACACACTCTTGGAGATTTAATGAGAGAATAAAGAAGAGAATTCTATAACACTACATACCTATAGAGAAAGAAGACCTTTCTGAGAAAACAGGAAATGAAAAATAGGCAGTAATGAAGTTGATGGACACTTTAGAGTCACACACTTCATTCACCATGTGTCTAATTTGAATGTCTATTTGGGCATGTATAGAGCAAATCCATAGCAGTCACGGACTGAAATGTCCTAGAATAAAGGGAAGGATTTACAGAGGGTGTACACGTGAGCTCTGTGAGCAGGGGGAAGCTTTTTGGTGATGTCATTGTAAAGCATGTAGAACACAAACATTAAAGCAAACATCTCACAGAAGGGTCACAAGGAAGACAAGAGTCAATCACGGTGCAGTAGAGCACTGCTGAAATACACAACTTTCCTCCAGTTCTTGAAAAGTTCCTCCACCCCACTAGCATGACTCCATTCTACCTTACAAATCCATCTAGAACAGAGCATGGACACGGGTATCGATAAGATTTGGAAATATAGGGAATTCAGGACAGAAAAATACCTCAGGACCAATATTGAGCATCGCCATATCAAAAGGGTAAGGGAAAACTAGGGGGAGGAAAGGGGAACAATCACAATGATATACATATAACCCCCTTTCAGGGAGATGGACAACAAAAAAGTGGGTGAAGGGATATATCAGTCAGTGTAAGACTTGGAAAAATAGTAATACTTTATAAATTATCAAGAGTTCATGAGGTAGGGAGGGTGAGGTAGGGAGGGGAGAAATGAGAAGCTGATACCAAGGGCTCAAATAGAAAGAAAATGTTTTGAAAACAATGATGGCACTCCATGTACAAATGTGCTTTGTACAATGGATGGATGGATGGATTGCGATGAGTTGTATTGAGGCCCCGATAAATGATTAAAATAATAAAACAACCATTAAAGCATCATTAAAACAAGTACTTATTATTCATGAAACAGTATGATTATTAGATCTGCCAGATGACTCTATATTAAATTCCTCATGTAAAACTTGGTGATAAAAATTCCTGTATTACTTATTGAATCCATGTCTCATTACATTAGACTCATGCCATGAAAGTGGTTATTGTATCAACGCAGTATCATGTTCCCAGATTTATTTATATTGTGAGAAGCCTCTCCCTACCTTTGGCTAAAATTGGCCTCTGTACAATTTGCCTAAGAACACCTGCAAAGTTCACACCTGACCTCATATCTCACCTCCCTCATATGAAATCAATAAGAAAATGAAACAGAACACCATTGTTCAGGTTGGCAAAGCATGACTTGTGGAGGACTAGAAAAAACAGTGTAGTTTTTGTCACTTTTCTTATGAATATACTCAATGAAAAGGACAAATGAGATCCTCATAAAATAGTTGTAGTTAAAATTATTTATGTTGCAGAAGACTTACAATTTTGGTTCATGAAACCAGCACAGAGGAAGTACAATTTTTCCCCATCAAGTGATGAAAGTTCCAACACTTACAATTTCATAGCACCTTCTGTTATTTGTATATTGTTACATTTATTTCTAGGTAAGTAAGAAAAAAGCTCACTTTATCTGAATAATATTATTGCAACCCCTAGTCCTTATAACAGAATAAACAAAATACAAATTGTGTTTTGGAGCTCACTGTTTATTCAAGGATTTTAATTTTTTCTTCAATTTTAACTTTTACAGAATTCTCTGATTTTTCTTTTGGCCAAAAAAATTCTAATATTCATACACATAAACATTCCTATGCTGAACTCAAGATAGGAACCTAGTGAAGACTTAGGGCATCAAAATGCCAAGGTCAATCTCAGTAGAGCAGTTCTTTTTTGGATGTGACTCATTGCTGTACGCAACACCAAGGTTATACTCACTGAAACACACACACACACACACACACAGACATGAATTTGTAATTTTTTTGTAATTTTCAAAGTAGTTGCAAAATTGATAGTACCCAATTCTCCCGATGTACATTTGGGTTGGATAGCTATGTTCTCGCCTCTCTTCTGCTGATCAAGCAGCAGAGGTTCTAGCAAATCATGGAACCAATATGAAGCAATGTCAGGTTCGGAACCTGGAGAGATGCCAGAGGCGGCGATCATTTCTCCACCTATAAGTGCTTCTTCAAAATGAAATAACAAACCTAAGCGAAGGGCACAAAAGCAATCTAAAGGGTTAGAACCATGGAAGGTAGACTTCTTTTAAAAAGATGTGAAGAGATTAATTCAGAAAATTTTTGAAATTAATTTCATTGCCTGAAAAAATTTTATTTCACGTTCTTTTCTCTCCTGATAATTAATAGAATAGAAAAAATGGGAAATTGTTTTTCATATCATCTGAAATTACTTTCTTATATATAGTTTCCTCATTTTTTAACTCATAATCAGTAGAAAGTGAACACACTGTAAAGAAATGGAAACATTTCTGCCTGGAACTTAAGCTTACATTTCCACTGCAAGCCAGGACAAACTCAAAAGGCATTTCTGAGCTTTGCTTCCTTTGGGGGACAGTGCAACCTGGGAAAGGAAAAGGATTGACATTTCTTACCAAACCTACTCACAGTCCCTGAGTCGATTCAAACTCACCCAGATCCTACAGGACAAGGTTGAACTGCTCCTTTGTTTTTCTGAAGTTATAAATCTTGTGTGTGTGTGTGTGTGTGTGTGCATCACTGCCCTCTGGTGGGAGTGGGAGGTCCAGCCGTGCTCCTGGAGAGTGGCTGCTGAAATGGAACTGCCAAGCCAGTGGGCTGCAGTCACGCACTCAACCATTACGCCACAGGAACTCAGTGCAGTTATAAATCTTTATAAGATTAGAATACATTGTTGTTCTTCCATGGAACAGCTGGTCGATTCCAATCGCTGATCTCATAGCAGCCAAATTATAATGCCTGCACCACCCAGGCTCCTTTAATCCTCTACTAAATGGGAGATTATCTGTGACTCCCATTACAAAATGTTGTTGCTGCAGCTGCTTTGGTTAGGTGCCACTGGGTGAGTTCCGACTCAGAGTCACCCTGTGTAGAAGGGGAGGGAAGTGTCTGGTCCTGGGCAGTGCTCCCAGTTGTTCTTCCATCTAAGCATGTTGATATAGCCACTGTGCCAATCCTTCTGATGAAAGATCTTTTGTTTTCACTGCCCTGCTACTTTACCAAGCATGATGCCCTTCTCCAGGAATGGGTCTCTCCAGAAAACATGTCCAAAGTAGGTGAAAAGATAGCTCTCCATCCTTGCCTCTAAGGTAAATTTTGACTGTACTTCTTCCAGATTTGTTTGGGGTTTTTTGAGACCTCACAACTGCACCGAAGTTTGGTATTATTAATCTATATTAGAAAGTATTATATCATAGTAAGGAATTTAAATAATTCATACCATCTGTGATCATTAAGGTTTATTGTGATGATCTGGCCAATAAATACTTATCCTTTATATAGAGCTTTCTCATATACATATGAGTTTCTTTGAATTTGTTTCTCTAGTCTATCCGATTAAAACATCATCTCACTTGAAACTGCCGATGCTCTCATTATGGGGTTGGGAGGG
Organism: Nesogale talazaci; assembly: GCA_004026705.1. Classification (NCBI taxonomy): domain Eukaryota; kingdom Metazoa; phylum Chordata; class Mammalia; order Afrosoricida; family Tenrecidae; genus Nesogale; species Nesogale talazaci. Next base: position 47,095 of record PVJH01006325.1, on the reverse strand, counting down.
TGGAGTATAATACTTTACAAACGTAGGTGTGGATCATTGTGAAAGACAATTTCTATGAAAGATTGGTAGGTACACATGAACCTGGAGAAAGACTGGATGGTGGGGAGAGTCGACATGAATGTTTTGATCTGGATGGTATAATTTCCAAAACATATGAGTATTCATCAGAAAAAAATTAGGGTTTGCTAAAAGCACATGCAAATTGTGGTTCTGTGCAGTAAGAATGGGAGTGGAAACAAGTTCTTTCTGAGGACTGATTTTTTTTTTCATTAGTTGAAATCTCCTTGGACCGTGGTTGGTTACAGGCAAGTTGTATATTAAAGCAGAAGGTTGCATAATACAACTTTCAAATTCATAGCATTTAGAGGCAGACATAGCTCAGATAAAGAGGAATTCAGCAAAATTCTGCCTAATGATGGACTTTGAACTTTACAAAATCCTGAAATAGAGAACACTCAGGGAAAGGGCTACAGCAGAGTGATGCAGTGATGGCAGCATCGCAGGTGGTTGGGAAAAGTGGTTTGTTCATTATGTCTGAAAACTACTTTTCCTAGGCATAGATCACCAGTTTAAATCTGACAAAGACCTGGGAAATAATCTTAGGAAACTACAGATTAAATGTGTTTATTTTATAACAGTGAAGTGAAAGCCCAAGAAGGAAGGCTCCTTGCTTAGTATCCTGTAGTTGTCTCTGTGCTTGAGGAGATTTTTCAGTTGGGGGATTCAACTCAAAAAAATCATACTGGCCAAATTAATATTCTAATGAAATGTTTTCATAGAAAATGTGGAATGATAAAATGTATTCATTTCCCCTACTTTCCAAATAAATAGATGAGCTATTTCGACTGTGCCTGCCGTGCTCCTACCAAGAAAGGAGAAATTGAATCATTCACATGATGTAAAATGACCACATCCTTGATCCTGAACCCCGTGATCTGCACCAGATGAGTCTGAATCATCCCAGGATAATCGTCAGTGTCGAGCACAGTGCTGTTCTGATTAAGCCTGAACCAACTCTCTCTGAATAACTATTTTGCTTTTAGAGATCATAAATAAGAGGGAGAGATGGCTGGCTATGGAAGAGAGGAGAGATCACTTTAGCAGAGGATCACGCAGTTGCCCACATGCTTCTGCAGCATCTAGAGTCAAGAACATAGCATGTATCTGCTAACAATGAAAAAAATGGCAAGAAATGTGAAGGAGTTACTAAGGTAACATTTTAATTGGCAACAGCTGACGCTCAATGCAAAAGGTCAAAAGGCTTGTCAGACTTTGTGTTAGTCTGGGTTAACTAGAGAAACAAATTCATAGGCACTCTTGTGTATAAGAAAGAGCATTATATAAAGAGTAATTATATAAGAAAACATCCCAGCCCAGTCCAGATCAAGTCCTTAAGACCAATATTAGCCCATATGTCCAAAACCAGTCTATGAATTCCTCTTCAAATACATGCAACACATACAATGACGCCAAACACAGGAAGATCACAGACCAGTAGGTGGAAACTCTTGTAGGTCCAGGGGTGGTGGAAGTATCTCAGATCTAGAGTGGGTCTCCATGTGACTCCTCTAGCTCTGTGACGCTGGTTCCAACAGGGTAACTTCATATCACTTGTCAACAGGAATATCAAGCAGAGTGTGTCCTGCCTCCAAATTAGGTTATCAAGTTGTAAACTGTTCGACAGGCTACATTCCACCCCTTTACTCTTAACATCCTCATGTTGACACCGGATCATATAACTGTCAGAGACAGATTTCTAAATTTAACCCTAAAATCCAGAATGGTTTAATTTTCTTATTAAGGTTAAAGATAAGCTCTGAGTTGTTAACCAGTTTACTAGTTTAAACCCATGGATGGCTCTGTGGGAAAAAGAGAGATTGTATGATCCCATAAAGATTTGTAACCTCTAAAACCATATACTCTTCATTTGACAGTATCCGTAGATTTGATCATAGTGAGTTTGATTTGGGAGGCTATTTAATAAGTTAAAAATATCAATAGAGTGTAATAATTGTCTTCCACTTTTCCTTTCTGAAGAGCTTTGCTGGCATAGTGGTTGAGCACTGGGTTGCCAACCACACGGTCAGCAGTTTGAAACCGCCCTTTGCTCCAAGGACCAAGGGAGGAAGATGGGACGTTTTATTCCATTAAGATGCTCCAGTCTCTGAAGCCCACAGAAACAGTTCCACCAGGTTCTATAGGGTCCCTGAGTTATAATCAGCTCAATGGCAGGGAATTCTTTTTGTTTTGTTTGGTTTTGTTTCCACTTGGAAAGGTACATCCAGTTGGTTCCAACTAACAGTGAGCCAATATGCAAGACTGCCAGGTCCGGCACAGTATTCTTAATTATTTTTATGCTTGAAATCATTGCTGTATCATTGGGGGTCTTCCTCATCTTTGCTGCCCTCCACTCGATCAAGCATTATGTCCCCCTCTAGGCACTGGTCTCTCCTGATAACTTGTGCAAAATACAGGAGGCAAAGCCACGCTCATGTCAAGGAGCATTCTGGTTGTCCGTCTTCCAAGACAGATGGGTTTGTTCTTCTGGAAGTTCATAGAATCTTTAAGATTTTCTTTGCCAACACCATAATCAGAATGCACCAGTTCTCCTGTCTTTCTGTTCATTGTCCAACTTTCACATGCATATGAGACAATCGAAAATACCATTGTTTCAGTCAGGTACGTTAGTTCTCAGAGTGACATCTCTGCTCTTTAACAATTTGCTGAGGTCTTGTGCAGCAGATTTTCCCATTACCATGTCTTTTGACCTCTTTACTATTGTTTATATGAGCAGAGTTTGTAGATCCAAGTAAAATGAAATCCTTGACAACTTCAATGTTTGTTCCATTTATCATGCTATTAAATTTTTGGTCTACTTATAAGGATTTTTGTTTTCTTTACAAAGAATTATGCTCTCTATTGAAGATCACAATCTTGTATTTTTATCAACCAGTGCCTCAACCCCTTCTTCCTTTTGGCAATCAAGGTTGAATTATCTGGGTATTGGATGTTATTAATAAGTTTTCCTCCAATCATGATATTGTTTTCTTCATATAGTCCAGATTCTCAGAAGATTCTTCAAATTTTAAAAAAAATGAAAAGCCATAAAGATTGAAAAATTGTCATGAAAGGTTACAAACCAGATTCATGTTTTCCTGATTTTGAAATATAGTATCTATCTGTGTTCTAATGACTGCCTCTTGATCTATATACAGGTTCTGAAGCATTCATAGTGATTCTTAGCTCCTAATGATCCACACAGTCAAATGTCTTTGCATTGTAATACAGATACACATATACACACAACTACCATAAATCGTTCTAGTATTTTGTTTTCATTCAAGATCCATCTGAAGTCAGTAATGGCTTTCCTTCTTCCATGCATGCTTCTCAATCCAACATGAATTTCTGGCAGTTCTTTGTGGACGTACTGCTACAATTGTATTTGAATTATCCTTAGTAAAATGTTGCCTGCATATGGTAGTAATTGTACTGTTCAATCATTGTTTCACACTGTTAAGTAATTTTTGTTGAAAATGGGCATACATGTGAATCTCTTCCAGTTGCTTGGCCAGGTAGCTGTCTTTAAATTTCCTGACATAGTCTAGTGAGTGTCTCTAGTGCTGTATCAATTTTTCAAAATATTTCAATTGGTATTTATTCAATTCCTATAATTCTTGGTCTTTATGAATGCTTTCAGTACAGTTTACACTTCTTCCTCCAATACCCTTGGTGTTTGATCACCTGCTACATCTTGATTATATGCTACCACAATCATTTGTCCTACTGTTATGACATGTGCTACTGTGACACTTGAAGTAATGCCAACCTCATCATGGAGGCATTATCATTAAAAACCAAAATCAAGAGCATTGCCAATTATATACCATTATATTGCAAACTATAGTGGCCACACATGTCTCAAGTACAACAGCTCCATTGGGTTTTCAACACCTGCACTCTAAATAGATCACCAGCTCTTGATACACAGCACTTCTAGGGAGATTGGAAACACCATTTTGTTAGTATTTAAGATCAAACTGATAATGCTAACCAGTGACTAATATTCTTATATTTAGTTTTTTTTTCTCAAGGGGGTTACTTTGAGGAGGACTAAGGTATATCTGACTCAAATCATGGTACACATTTTTTCTTCTTTTTTTCTTCACACCGCTGCCTTGGTGGGAGTAGGAAGCTGAGCCTTGCCCTGGAGAGCTGCTGCTGGATTTGAACCATTAACACAGTGGGCTGCAGTCCCGCAATCAACCACTGAGCCACCAGGCCTCAGCTATTATATTTAATTTTTACAAGTAAATGTGCCTCTATCTCAGTATGGTTGAAGCTATAGAGATAGAAATATCAGGTAGAGCTGGAAAGAGAAGAGGACACAGAGAGATCGCCAAACCAAACTCACTGGCTTTGAGTAAATTTCAACTCATAGTAACATATATAGCTCTTTTGAAACTGGAAACTTTATGAAAGTATATATTGCTGTTAAGTGTGGTATATATGAATGTGTGTGTATGTACACACACAGAGAGAGAGAGAAAGAGAGAGAGAGAGAGAGAGAGAGAGAGAGAGAGAGAATGGTACAAATGGCTAATTGATCAACTAGTAACTGAAAGATTGGTCCTTTCAACTCATCCAGCAGTTCTCCCTGGAAGAAAGACCTGAAAATTTACTTCTGTAAATATTATGGCCAAAGAGTTCTATGGAACTCTAGGGAAAGTCTAGGGACTTTCCTACTCTGCTACTTGGGTCACACTCTATTACTGAGTCACTACTAATTGAAAAAACGTAAATATATAAATATACACACAAACATATTTTTTCTTAGAAGTAATATCATTCCCTGAATGAATACCAGCAAAATTCTAGTATTCCATCATTGTTTGCCAGGCTACACTTCGAATATCTACAAATAAAGAGAAAGAAAATTCTGTAGTTACCTGTTCCTTTAAAACAAGAAAGGGAAAATAAAACCAATTCTCTCTCTCTCTCTCTCTCTCTCTCTCTCTCTCTCTCTCTCTCTCTCTCAACTTTCACACAGACTTGAGTAATGTGTACAGATGTAAAAGTCAACTAAGTCCAGTGTCATTGTTCCCCACTCTATAGAAGCATCATGGTATCAAATCACCCTTCCTAAAGCCCAGACTATATTTCTGTCATTCTCGTCAGTGTCACATCTGCTGATGCTGAGCCTCTAAATGGAGCTTCTTATAGTGCCCTGATGCCATTTTGTTCATTTACACATTGTTTGTACACATTGTTCACATGCAGCTGGCCACATTCTTCCTATGAGCCCAGCTGGCAAAGCAAAAATATACCCACGCTATGTTGATAAGCTATTTATTCCCTTCAGCCTCCTCCAGTGAGAAGCTAAAAAGAAATTAAAATGTTACCTGTGCAGAGTCATCAGTGAGTAAGAGAAGAAAGTAGAAAGCAGCTGCCAAGAAATATCTTAGTCCTAAAAACGAGTCTGGGTTTTGTCAGCACTGAGAATAATTTTTGTATAAGTTTAGCTTAGTGCATTATCAATGTTGCAATACATCACCCATAACTGAATGCCTTTGCTGTTACAATATTGAGAAATATGTAAGCTGATTTGTCAACATCCAGTAAAAGACAGGCATTTGAGGGATTATTTCATACACAGCACTTTGATTTAGAGCTTCTCCCTCATTGTGACCTAGAACTCAGTGTGTCCTCTAGCAGTGCTTCAGGGAAGGAGGTAACAACTCTAGAGTTTGACTATTTACTATTTTAGACATCTTTGAAAAACAGCTAACCTTCATGAACATGTCATTTGATTTTTAAATTTGGGAGGAGTTTTCTAATGCAGTGACAATTTTGTAGTAACTCTCCCTGAAATAAAGCAATCTTTTCATTTTTCTTGTTATTGTTGTTGCCAGAAACACTTGCTTGCATCCAGTCATGTAGTATGGAGGTCTCATGATTTAGTGTTCAGAGTATGATATCTGAAAGATCATAACTGAGAGATTTATAAAGAGATTTTGTGTATTTTTCTTCTCTGGTTCAGTTAGTTATGCACTCTGTTGAACAAACCTTTCTGCCCTTTGATAGTTCTGTTCTTTTTCTAGCTCCTTTGCTTTATCATTTCTTCCATATGTTTCAGCTAATCATATTCTTCATATATGATTTTCTTGATGTCTTTTCACAACTCAACAGATGGTTTTTCATTAGTGTTCGGGACATCAAATTTGTTCTTGAGATGGTCTTTGGTTCAAATAGAATATACTCAAGGTTGTATTTTGGCTCTCGTGGACTTGTTTTAATTTTCTGCAACTTCAACCTGAACTTGTGTGTGAGCAATTGATGATCAGTCATCCTCTGACACTGATTTGGCTGCTGAGTTTGTGGTTGTCACAGATATAGTCCATTTGATTCTTGTCTGTTCCATTAGAAGAGATCCATTCTGTAGCTACCATTGATGTTGTAGAACAAAGGTATTTGGAATAAAGACATTGTTTGTTTAGTAAAATTCTGGTCACACTTCATTTCTATCACTAATGCCACATTTTCCAACTATGAATCCTTCCTCTTTGTTTCCCACTTTCACTTTCCAATCCTCAGTACCTTATTATTCAGGTCATAAAACACCCGCCCCCCCCAAAAAAAAAAGTGGGGGGGAAACGAGGGTGACATTTTATGGCCCAAAGGTGTGGTATCCTAGAACATTTTAGTTTATTGGTACTATTTGGTTCCGAATTTTTTTTCTTGTTTACTTGCTCTAAAAGCTGGGTGTGTCTGATGGTCCAAAAAATGGTACTCATAAATGTCTAGAGATAGCATGTTTGATCAATTTCAAATGGAAGAAATTGATAGAACCCTTCAACGCCATCATCACCAACCTTAGTGATCAGTGCATAAAGTCAGATAATAATTGTATTAACTCAGTTTCCTCGTGGCTCTCTAAGTATTATCCATTCATAATTGTACTTCAAGAAAAACATTGAAATGAACTTTAGTGAGGAATATGGCACCACTACTCATGAGGTTGTCATTCCCAGCCTAGTCATCGTTACGCTAATCTGACTCAACAGGCTCATCGGCAGTCTCCAGCAGCTGTCAATGTTGAGATGTTTTCAAGTAGGTTCCAAACCTTAGTTACTTCTGTTCAAAAGAACAAAATCCCCCGCCATTCCCACAGGACGCCATGTGGCTCTGTTTACGCTTATTGTTACAGCTACCATGCCCAAATATTGTCAGGAATCTCCCTCTTTTTTTCTGTTCTTCCACATTACCAAGCATGATGTCCTTCTCTAGGCATAAGTCTGTCAGAACAGCCTGTCCAAAATACATGGCATGAAATATCACCATCCTTGCCTCTCAGAGACATTTTGGGTTTACTACTTCTAAAAATGATGTCTTTTAGCCGTCCTTGGTACTCCTATTATTAATCGGCAATACCATCATTCAAATGCAATGATTTTTCTCTGATCTTCCTTCTTAAATGTCATACTTTCACGTGCATGTCAGATGATTGAAAATATCATGGTTTGGGGCAGGCCTACTTTGGTCCTCAAATCAACATCTTTGTTTTCAACAAAAAAAGTCTTGTACCACAGATTTACCCAGTGCAATGCATTTTTAAAAAGCTCTTGACTGCTACCTTGATAAGCATTGATTGAATACCCAAGCAAGATTGACTGCTTCAGTCTTTTTCCATTTATAATGATATTACCTATTAGTCCAGTAGTGAGAATTTGGATTTTGTTTGCATTGATTTGTAATCCATACAAAAGGCTTCGTTCCTTGATCTTCATTTAAAAAAGTGCTTGAATTTCTCTTCAATTTCAGCAAGCAAAGTTTTGCCAGCTGCATATCTCAGGTTGTTCATAAACGGTCTTCTAGCTCCAATGCTGTATTTTTCTTCATATAAGCTAGATTCTCTGATTTTGTTCAGCACACAGATTGACTAATTCTGAGAGCATATAACCATGACACCTATCTTTCTCAATTACAAACCATGCACAACCACCCTGTTCTCTTCCCAGAACTGTCTCTTGCTCCATGTACAATTTACTGATGAACACAATGAAGTGTTCTAGAATTCTGATTATTTTCATGGCTATCAATAATTTATGATCCACATATGGCACGTGAGGGCCTAGGATATCAGTCTGTGTGTGCTCACTTCACTTTTGAAAACATTCCATTTTCCCTGAATTCGTTGTTCATACATTTCAAGTTCTCATGCTTACAGCTTGTGTTTGTAGCAGCTTTTTTCTCCTTTTGAGTCACAACTCATCAGGAAATGAAAACTTTATTCCATACTTGTTATTATGTTCAACTGTACTTTGAGCTCCTTCCAGTCCAAAGACTTCATCTTCTGGCACTATATCATATAATATTCCATTCCCATTTATGACTAGATACTTATAATACTATGTTCTGTTTTGCTGTATGTCTGGACACTCCCCTGAAACTTGTTCAACATGGATGCCCCTACTGAATCTGAAATACCAGTGGTATGTCTTCCGGCATAATAGCAAAATGGAAGCTATCACATTTGGACAAACTGGCAAGTGACAGGTGGAATCTAGGTGCTAGGTTGGCTAAATGGGTGAAATTTCTGCATTAATTCAAGAATTGTACTATGATTAAGGAGCAATTTCTCTGGTGCTTGTAACTGTACTAAAAGTAGTTCGATTCCTCATAGCAATAGATGAATCATAGCAATGTACATCTGAATTCTTCATCTAGAAACATCTGGATTACAGAAGGCTATTGAGTTTCTTCAGCCCAAGAAATTTTGCAGCAAGAGCCATGGTCTTCCCATTCTGGATTAAAACATAAAGCTTCATTGTATGAATTGAGCTTTGTGATTTATTATTGGAAAGTTATATATTTACTCAGGTTTTAACGAACTCATTGCCATATCTCTCCATCTTTCACCAACCAAAAAGCTGGAGGTTTTGAACTGCCAACTTTGTGGTTAGCAGAGCAACAGATAATCCAAAATAATCTAAAATTAGCCAAGGAAATCATTCCAAGAACTTCAAGTTCCTTCAAAGCATTTCAACTTCTAAATACCCCTTTGTTATATTTTCTCTTATACCTATTTACCAGTGTCTAACATATTGTCTATTTGATACTTCCTATAATATTTTGCTTATTTAAATCCTCAAGTATTAGTGTATATTTGGCTTTCATGCTTTCCTTTGCCATAATGCATGATCAAAATTTAAAATACTGGTTTGAACTACATCTGATAGAAGAGGAAAAAGAGAAACTCCAATGACCGCATCATATTTTGATCAACAATTAACATATGTAGAAGCAGGAGTCATGAAATCAAACAATGTATTTTCTTTACCAATTTTAATTCAATAGGCTTCTTTAATGTTTTGCAAAGAAGTCACTTCCGTGACTAAGATGTATCTGACGCAAGCCTTTTCAATCTTTCAATCTTTTCAATCAGTCTTTCAATCTCTTCATATGCAAACAAAAGTTAAATGAATAATATGGACAAATGATGACATAATGTGTTCTAATTGTGATGTTGGTAGAAGATATTGAATATGCAAAAATATAACCAGGAGAAATCTGAGAAAGTCAACAGACTCAGATTCTTCATTTCACTTACTTTATCATCATAAAAGCTCAGTAGCAAGAAGAAGATAAAATGGTTGTTAAATTAAAGGGTCAATAATAGGAGGTAAAGTTTCAGTGAAGCGGACTGATATATTTCAGCAACAATGGTCCAAATGTATCATTGATTTTGTAGGCGGCATAAGAGGTGACAATGTTTATTTGGTTATACGTAAGGTCACCCTGAGCCAGTGCTGACTCGATAGCAATTAAAAATAACTCTGACCTAAACAAAAGTTCACTAATGTGTCTTTAAGTATATCATTCATTGTAACCATTTCTATTGCTACCTAAATATCATGAATGCATTGATTTAAAACAAATTATACTTAGTAATTTATAGTTTCTATGGATTATAATTCCAGGAGTGTCTTACTTGGATCATCTGCTCAGAATTTTTGAAAGCTAAAATCAAAGTATTGGCTAGAATGACTTTGAATTTGGAAACAGAATGAGGAAGAATTCATTTCCAAATTCATATAGAATGTTGGAAGATTCTGATTCCTTATGGCTGTAGGATAGAGGAGTCTAGTTTATGTGAACTGATGCTTGGAAGATGTCTTCACCTTTTAGATGTTCAGCTATTTCAAGAGTCTGCCTGAAGTTCTTTACTCTGTGGTTTTAAGGTATGACTCTTCATTGATTCATCAGGAAAAATCTCTTGCACTTATCTACCAAGATGAAACCTTACTTAATAAATAAATCTACTAGCCACATTTCACTTTGTAATGTCTTGATGACTTGTGTACTACTAATGTACTGAAAGCTATGTCACAAGTTTTCAAATGCCAGCAAAGTTACTCAGAGTGGACAGATGTCAGCAAAGCTTAAAAACTAAGACTTAAAAAAGAAAAGCCTGGGGCTATTCTTCTAAAAATCAGCAAATGAAAACCTTATTGATCACCACAGAATATTGTCCATCAAGCACTGGAATGTCAGGCTTATTTCCCATAGAATTGAAATCACTCAAAAATACATGGTAGCTGTAACCAAACTAAAAATTACAGTGACATAAGATTGAGCAAAGATTTGCTCTGTTGTATATTGGGTCACCATGAATAAGAAATAGCCCAAAGCAAATAAGTACAATGATGGAATAAAATAATGGCATTGTTGGCATACAATATATTTATCATCATATTCAGATGGTTAGAAACAAGATGCAATTCCATGTTCATTCACATGGGGATTATCCAAAAGAGTGAGCACCAGGAGACAGGAGTTTGAGGAGTTACTTTAGGATCGGTCTGCTACATTTATCAAAAACTTGATGAACAGCATATATGAAAGAAAAAACAGCTATACCAATCATTTTTGATATTTTACATACTTAATGTACACATTAACTTATAAATCAATGAGAAATAAAAGAATGCCTCACCTACTGCTGTAACTTGATTCCAACTTTTTGTTTTGTTTTGTTTTGTTTTTGTTTTTGTTTGTTTCATTTCTTTTAATATATTTATTAGATTTTTAAAAAATTTTATTGGGGGCTCTTACAGCTACTACACCATTCAGTACATCATTTGTATCAAGCACATTTGCACACATGTTTCCACATACATTTCCCAATATTTTCCACCTGAGCCCTTGAAACAAGCTCCACTTAAAAAAAAAAAAAACCTCCCCTTCCCCCTCCCCCCTTTTTTTAATGAATCATTTTATTGGGGGGCCTCTACAACTCCCATCACAATCCCTAACAACATCAGTTGTGTGTAGGCCACTTTTACACACCCATTGCCGTCATCACTCTCAAAACATTCTCCCTCCCTCCTGGCCCCCATTATGATCTCCCTATATTACCCTTCCTCCCCCCCTTCCCCTTGAACCCTTAGTAATCTACAAATTATTTTTTCATCCTGTACACTGTACAATGTGTCCCAACACTCACTTCCCTGTTGTCCGTGCCCCAGAGAGGAGGCTACGTGTAGATCCCTGAAGTTGGTTCTCCCTTTCTATTCCTTCATCCCTCCACCCCCCTGGTATTACCACTCCTATTACTAGTCTTGATGGATCATCTATCCTAAGTTTCCCATATTTCCAACTTCACTGTACATCTGATCTAGCTGGATTTATGTGGTAAAATTGGGGTCATGATAGTGGGTGGGAGGTAGCATGAGAACTAGAGGAAGGTTGCATATTTCATAGCTCCTACCCTGTATCTTAACTGACTCATCTCCTCCTTGTAACCCCTCTGCAAAAGGATGTCACCTCACCTATTGATGGGCTTTGGGTCCCCAATCTGTACTTCCCCTCATTAATAATAATATAATTTTAGCTCATTGATGCCTGACACTGGATCCCTTCACCACCTCATGATCACACAGGCTGGTGTGCTTCTTCCGTGTGGACTTTATTGCTTCTGAGCTGAATGGCCGCTTGTTTACTCAAGCCTTTAAGTCCCCAGATGCTATATGTTTTGGTAGGCGGGCACCATCAGCTTTCTTCACCACATTTGCTTATGCACACATTTGTCCTCAGGGATCATATCAGGAAAGTGAGCATGCAAAATTGTGCTTTTGAGTTCTTGAAGTGTGATATCTCATCCCTTTGACACCTCATGATTCCACATGCTAGTGTGCTTCTTCCATGTGGGCTTTGTTGCTTCTGAGCTAGATGGCTGCTTGTTTACTTTCAAGCCTTTAAGTCCCCAGACGCTCCATCTTTTGATAGCCGGGCACCATCAGCTTCTTCATCACCTTTGCTTATGCAGAGACTGAGCCCCAGTGGCGTAGTGGTTGTGCACGGAACTGCGGCCCACTGGGACGGAGGTTCAATTCCAGCAGTGGAGCTGGGCCTCCTACTCCCACCACCGGAGAGCAGTGATGCCCCTCCCCCCCAAAAAAAGATTCCAACTTTTAGAGACAGGGTAGAACTATTATATAGGGACCCCAAGATTGTATGTCTTTATGCAATACAATCACCTCAACTTTCCCCCACAAAGTCGTTGGTGGGTTGAAGCTGCTGACATTTCAGTTAGGAGCCCAGTGGTGAATGCACTGCACCCTCAGGGCTCCTGCAAACATCTATCGAAGATAGCAGCTGGGACTGAGCATTCTGCTTCCCAGTCTTCTAATGTGAGTCTTTCATTTCTACCCATAAAATATGTAGCATTTATGAATAAGCTATTGCCCTCAGAAGAAAGTGGAAAGCACAGTGGATAACATCAGGTTCTAGAATTTCTCCAAACTTTATTCTCCTTCTGAAAGCAGTATATAATGTCAAAAGTAAATGTAATAATTCATTTAAAGCACATAACAGAGCACATGGTCCATAGAAATCAGTTTATAAATTAAATTTGCTTTGGTCTAGTGCTTACCAGTTTGGCTGAACCAGAAAAGTCAGTAGTTCAAAACGACTTTTAATAGTTTCTACTTTCTCTTCTATTGAGGTTTTTCTCACTTTCTTGTGCTTTTTTTTGTTGTTGTTGTCTTAATTTTTTGCTTTTATGTATATGACATCATGATAGGAAAATCTACACAGGCCTTAACTGGATTAGTATTTTTCTAGTAGCATGACTGTCTACTCCCATAGCTAGTTAGTCTCTGAAACACAAAGGGGAAGTTATCCTGCTTTATTTCGTTGCTATGAGTCAGAGAGGCAAAGAGGCTTTTGTTTTGTTAGCCATTGAAATATCATTGTAGATTGTTGGGGCTGTTGAATTCTAAATAGTGTTTTTGTTTTGCTTTATTTTTTAAGAAACCCTCATCCAATTTTTTTTTAAGTTTTGAATGCTACTTTTGAATGTTACTGTGCTTTTAACTCAGAGAAATTACCTGCTCTGTAATAACCAGTCTTTCTACACTATTTTTATTAAGAGTATATTAACATTATTTTGACACACAATGACAAACAATATAAAAGCCAAAGCTAACCTACTGCCACAGAATCAATCCTAATTTACAGTGGCCCTATAATGCAGGATGACACTGGCCATGTCACTTTCCAAGACTCTAACTCTTTCCTGTAGAAAAAAGCCTCATCTCTGTCTGATGGAAAAGCTGGTGGTTCGGAGATGCTGGTTTTCAGCCCAAATGCAGAGCCTACTATGCCACCAGGGTTTCCTCTTGCCATATAGCTGATCTCAATGAAGACGATAAAATCCAAAGAAATTCCTGCACTTGAAATTGATATTAGGGTGAGCCCTGGTGATGTAGTGGTTGTGAACGGGACTGCAGCCCACTGGGTTGGAGATTCAAATCCAGCAGCAGCTTTCCAGGAGCAAGGCTGGGTCTCCTACTCCCACCACCAGAGGGCAGTGATGCTCCCCCCAAAAAAAGAAATTGATATTGCTTTTTAAAAGCATAGTTGGGCAACTACACAATTGGCTTCCTTTTGTTTATTACTTTACCCATTTAACATTAAAACACTCGGAAGCAAAAACCAAATATTTCCTTTTTTTATGCTGAAAATTTTAACTATAATTATGACCCTCTTGATTTCAATCAAGATCGATCTCTCAGTGTGTTATTGTTGATTCCAAGTGTCCCTGTACTTTCCTCAACAAAGACATAATCCACATCATTATTAAATGAATATTATAGTCAGTAGCATGGGAAAAAGATGAGGGTTTCTATTCTTGTTAAGAGTTACAATCTCAGACACGAAGGGCTAGCATGATGGTGGAATGGGAGGAAATTAAAAGGAAACAAAGGATAGATGTAAGAAGCAAAGTTATGGATAGAAGTATAAGCATAGGTGTGTACATACATAAATACATTAATTCATAAAAATCAAGGTATTGGCCTATTTGTATAAATTTATAGGGCAATACACTGAAATAATGAATAGACCTCAGGCTTCTGTTCATGCCCTCCCTCATGGAAGAAACCTTTTTTCTAAAAACCTAACATCCTGTGATGCTTACCCTCCTGGCACAATCGCTGAAGACAAAAATGGGTGCATAAGCAAATGTGGTGAACAAAGTTGATGGTGCCCGGCTATTAAAAGATATAAGGTCTGAGATCTTAAAATCTTGAAGTTAAACAAGTGGTCTTCTAGCAGAGAAGCAACAAGTCCAAATGGAAGAAGCACTCCAGGATGTGCAAACATGAGGTGTCAATGAACAGGTAACAGACATCGGTGTAGCAATTATGAAATATACAACTTTCCTCTAATTCATCAATCTTTCCTCCCCACCATTATTGTGATCCCAATTCCACCTTACAAATTCTTCTAGATCAGAGGTTGTACACTGGTACAGATAGGAAGCTGAATCATGGGGAATCCAGGACAGATAATCCTTTCAGGACCAGTGGTGAGAGTGGAGATACTGGTAGGGTGGAGGAAAGTGGAACAGAAAGGGGGACTGATTATAAAGATCCACATATAACCCCCTTCCTGGGGTACAGATAACAGGGAAGTGGATGAGGGAAACATTGGACAGTACAAAATAAGACAAAATTATAATAATTTATAAATTATCAAGTATTCATGATGGAGGGGGGATTGGGGAAGGAAGGGAAAAATGAGGAGCTGATACCAGGGACTTACATAGAAAGAAATGTTTGGAGAATGATGATGGCAACAAAAGTACAAATGTGCTTGACATACAATGGATGGATGGGTGGATTGTGATAAGAATTTTATGTCGCCCCAACAAAATTATTTTTTAAAAGAATGTGTTTAAAATCTGACACTACTAGGTTAATACTGATTTCTTCTATATATTTTCATTGATATAATGTGTGCTAGAAATGATTGTTGGGAAGTATGAAATACTTTATAAGCCCCCCCATATATGAAAGTAAATATTTAGAAAATAATGACAGCATATGTACCAATATTGGTGATGTGATCGATGTATGGAGTGTTATAAGAGCTGTAAGAGCCCCCAATAAAATGATGTTTTAATTAAAAAAATGTTTAAGAAGAAGGGGGACAATCAGAACAGTGACTGGAGGGAATCTGCTGACCCAGTTACATTCGAGGCTGACAGGTCAGCTCAGAAGCTTATGGCAACAGTTATTTTTGGATTCCAAAGAGTTACTCTTTATAGGATACAAGATAATTATGATAGTTCATTAGAAAGAAGCTTTAAGAGTTTTCTTTTTGTAGGGAAAGGTGAGGGGGTAATAATAATGAGTACAAATATGAATAAAAGGTCCTAAAATTGGTTTTGATGATTACATAACTCACACATTTAAGCAACTGAAATCGATGGTATAGGTATTACATGTTGACAAAATTAAAACAAGCTTTTTTATTAAAATAAATGAAAATATAAAAAGAGTTACAGTTGCAGAAACTAACAGTGGCAGTTGAACCCTATGAGATGGAATTGATTCAATGGTAGAGGTTTGGGTTTATAGTCAGTAGAAATGTAAGAAAAATGTCCTATGTAATTAATCCATAGCTGTCAAAATTAAAAGAGCAATGGTACTCCATCTCACCTTCAGTCAAATTGGCGATCATCTATTCTGGTGAAGAGCAAAGGAAATGGGGGCATCTATGTGACATGTCTGAGAACAAACTTTTGGAATACTAACTTAAAAACATGTTCTAATATTGATAAGCCTAAGATATGTATTTAAGAACAATTGTTGTGGCAATACTTTAAAATTAAATCAAAAGGGGCAACAAAATAATTTCCAATAAATAGAATAACTAAATAAAGATAAATCCAGGTACCAGAATTCCAGAAATCCAGGCCATCTAAATCATCATTTAGAAAAAACTCAGGAAACTATTGATAGTATACTGTCAAGTCAAAAAATATCACAAGGAATACGCGTCATACCTTTTAAAACTATAAGAAACACATATAGCTATATGAGTTAACATAAATGCGTATAAACTATAAGATTAGCAACATCTGGAGAGACACACTCTAAAAGTGTTAGTAATTATTATTTTGGCATAATGGGAGAATGTTGATTTGATTTGATTTTACTTACTTATTTTTTGTCTATCATGAACATCAATTGTTTTTAAAACATAAAAAAATATTTCAGCACTTAAAAATATAAACACATGTTGGAGCAGGGAGCACTAATTGTAACATATTGTATCAATTTTCCTGACATTAAGCCTAAATAATGCAACATTCTCAGAAGTTCCTCTTACTTTGTCTGAAAGCATAACAGAAACTATCACTTTATAGGAGAACCCATTGCAACTTTAACTTAATTTCACTTTCATATTTAGGTTATGTAAATATGCGCTCTATCTCTATATGTCTGTAGTGTGGTTTGGCATTATAATTTGATGAAAATCAGAGTTTGAAATTGTCACATTTAATTATTTTAAGTTTATTTGCAATATCACCTCAAAATCTCCAACCATAACATATATAATTTAGTCTTTTGAGGAAATAATGTTTCACCTTGTCTTTTCTCCCATCAAGATTATATGCAATCCTTATGCATTTAGATATTTCCACAATGGCATTGAATCATTTTTAATTCAATGTCTATTGAATATTACTGACTCCAGTACAATTCTGCAAACCAAAGAAATGGTTATTAGGTAAGCATCCTCCTTCTGGCTGAAGTTAAAGAGCACTGACAGTGTAGTGGCTATGCGCTCACCTGTGATCCACACACAGGGAGGGGCATTTGAAACCAATAGCTGCTTCTTGGGAGAGAGACTGGGTTTTCAACTTCAGTAATTAATTAGTCTCCTATATGATTGTGGTCACTATCAGTCGACATGGAGTCCATTGCAGAGTTTAGCATGGTTTTAGAACCAAAAGAAGATAGATAATCATTCGTTCTATAATTGCAATTCATTGATTACTTGAGAAAAAGGTGCGATGTGCCTACATCTCTAAGAATCTCAATTCTAAAAAACACATTTCAAAAGATCTCTTTTCAAAAGGTTTGCATGAGAAAAGCAGTAACACAGGGATGTTTTCCGGAGGTTTTGGTCTCCTAATGACCTTAAAGAAAGAATGGATACTAGGTACAGACTGAAAATCTGGACAAGTGATATTGCATCAAAAATATTGTCCTTGGAGCTCTTTTGGTTCTACAGAGAAAAGGTACACAGCAGTGCTAAATAAAGCAACATGTTTGTTACTTCATGGTTACTTGTCTACCCTATATATAAGAGGGTGAGAGTGGTACACGATTACTATCCAGCTAACAGTCATAGGCTTTACAAACAGTCTTGAGCAAAGAAAAGGACTTTTGCTCTTTTTTCCCTCCTTTACGTACAAGTTGTATTACTCTGTGCCAAAAAGACTAGAGTTTGTGGTCTGGAAATAATCACAATCTGCACTTTTAAGGTCTGTACTTTGTCAAACATGTTCTGATTTGCTTTCATAAAAAAATGCTTAGAAATTTTGCATTTGATGACAGGTTTAAGAGAGTTACTTTTAAATGGAAGATACTAAATTAACATAGTATTTAAGCAGAGCATTTCTCTTAAATTGTGGAATGAATTTTTAAAGATTATAGGTTTAAAAAATGTTGTTTCAGGTTTATAGAGTTCTCTTGTTTTATTAAAGGAGCAGAATTCACAATCTTCCATCAAAATCCTTCTTTTGTTTTATGGTGGGAGTCTATGCGTGTGTGTGTATATGTGTATGTGTTGTATGTTGGTAGGTCAATAAAATTTTATCTTTACTAAAGTACACATAAACATATTTCATGAGTGTATTGAATAAGCAGTTAGAAGTCCTTGGGTGGTGCAAACAGTTAAGCATGGGATGACTAGACAAAATGTCAGTGGTTAAATCCACTCAGAGATGCTTCAGAAACCAAGACTGTCAGTCTGCTTTGGAAGGTTCACAGCCTGACCGATACGATGGCCTGGTCCTACTGTGTAGACACAGAGCTGCTGTGAGTTTGAATCCACTCCACAGCAACAAACAGCACGGTAAGTGGATGCCCACCCATGGCCACCCAGTTCCAGTCTCGGGAACCTCCAAGGCCAGTTCTGCGCTGTCCTCTTGGGTTGCTCTGAGTGGGTATCCATTTGATGGTAGGGGGTGTGGTTTCATACACCAATTTTAAATAGAGAGCCAGACTTGGCGGAATGAAAGTCTGAGCAGGAAACTAAATTTCACAGTCACACGCTGTTCTCTTTCATCGGCCATCACACACAAAAAGTGAGGTTCCAGCGAAACTGCTTATACTAAAAGCAATAATTCACTGGGACCAGGGGGAATCTTCCCAGGCAAAGCTTCTGGTGCTCTATCGCAAAGCTAGCTGCTCAGTGTGCAGAAAAAAAGCATACTATGAAAGCTCCGCCAAGCAGAGATTTTCCCTTTTGCGGAGTTGGGGTAAGGGTGGGGTTATACCCTTGTATGTAGAATTTTGAAAGAAACTTAATTAACAAAATTAATTAACAAAATTCCTGGGGAGTTTGTAACCGTGTGGAAAAACATTCTCTGTGGGCTGAGCTTTCGTGTTGTAGTGGCTACGGATTGGCCTGTGATCCGTACATTTGGTCGTTTATAGAAGTAAAAGACCCAGTCTTTTTCCTGAGCTGCTGGTGTTCTGAACTGGCAAAATTGCCACAGAACCTGTCGTGATGTTGCCCACAGCTTGCAAGGACAGTGCTATGGGAAAAGTGTATGAGTGGTTTTCTCATTTCAAAACAGGTGAAATATTGATTGAATACAATATTGATTGGATGTCCTTCACCTTTGTGAATGCACAAAACTGTCAACTCATAGTAGATTTGGAGTTCATTCCACCAGGTCAGAATTGCTATTTAAAATAGAAAGCAAGCATTCTATCCAGAGGTTCTGCAAATCTAGCATAACTGTGTGGGACATAAAAGGTCTGATTTGTGGTAGACTGGAGAATGGCACTGCCCCACGACAATGCACCTGCTCACGCAGTCACCTCAGCGCACCAGTAGCGAACTCTTGTGCCCCTCACAGCCTACTCACCTGGCCTCAGCCTCTGACTTCTTTTTGTCTCTGCAAATGAAGAGAGTCTGGAATGAACAGAAAATTGACTACACAGAAGAGATAAAGGGAGAAAAAATGAGGGAGGTGCTGTCAGCCATCCAGACAGGTGAGTCTGAACGCTGTTGACAAGAATGGAATAACAGATTTGACAAATGTATTAAGTGAAATGGAGAGCACATTGAAGGAAATAAGGTTGTTTTCTACAAAAATTAAATAAATAACTTTGAAGAAAAATTTCTGGTTTGAAGGGATACCTCTTGTAGGTTCTGCAGTTATTACATTTTCTCATTACTGCAGCCTGTACATATATGCATCATAGAAGCCTATAAAATCAGCACTTTGAGGAAGAAATCATGTTTGTTAACATAAAAAATCTAGCCAAATATTTTTCATCAATGTGTATGCTTCCATAGAATTCCAAAGATTTCATACACTATTAAGGCCTGATTCTAATAGAAGAGGCTTTGATTCAGAAACAGAAGCTTTTTATAAAACTATTTCATAAGACCTCTCTTAAAAAAAGCTTGAAGAAATAAGTGATCCTTGGTTTCTCTTTCAATTTCTTTGATATTTATCTTATATAAAATCTAATTCTGTAATGTATGTAGAATTTTGAAAGAAAAGTAATTAAGAAAACATTTGGAAAAATGTGAATTTGTAGCAAAATTACTGGAAAGGTTATGAAGACAGGAGGGAAAAGCATTCTGTTCCCTTGTGGGCTATTTTTATTTTTGTTTTGTTTTGTTTATTCATGTCATGGATTTTTAAACCTTATTTGGGAAAGTAAATTCTAATTTGTTAGCCCAAAATACTTCTGTGGGAAGTGGTTTAACATCTATTTTACTAGATTAGACATGGAGAAGTTTGGAGGCCACAGTATTGATATAATAGCAAAAATATTTTGAACAATGCACCTCGGTTAATAGGTATTTTGATGATGAAGTAGTTGGTATGGATCCTGGTCATGTTGGTATCCCAGGCCATAGAAACAGAGCCTCATAAAACACCTCATCTTGCTCACAAGCAGATGTGACGCTCTGTGTCCTGGTGTCTTCTTCCATCCCTTCATTTCTTCACTGCTGCTTGCCAGTTATTTTTATAAGCAACATCATTTACCTTTTTTAGGACTTTGTACATGATGATACTGCAATTCCTATATTCACTGTGTCTTCAAAATAGTGGAGAATTCTTCCAGTGAAAAGTGTAGGAATTTAAGGATGGAGGTAAAATTTGTGTTCAGTAAATATACAGATTTCCTGGGATTCCTTTCTAGACATCCACTGTGGTGTTAGGTTTTAGAACACGAAAGCATCAGTTGTGGCAGAAGGGCATGGTGTCGAGCACTTCTCTGTCATTCTACCAATGCGATACTTCCTTTGTGTGTCTCATAAGTGCTTTCTCAATAGCTTTTTTGTTGTTGGTGTGACTTTTTGTCTCTCCACTGAATACCATAGCCCCAATAAACTATAAAGGAATGTGTGGCAGTCATGTGCTTATGTTAATTTTATAATTGAAATGTAGGAGTGGAGTCTGGCCTGTTAATCAGGAGAAAGCCATTGAGTGCTGATGAGGCCTCTGTGTGGGCATGGCTTTCACCTGAGACTCCTGGGAAATCTCGCGGTATTTCCCTCGTGAAGATGAGAAGCTATCTTCCCCAGTTGTTGGGAGTTAGTCTCAGAGACGATTAGTCACGGAAAAGACAAGATGCAGCCTCCGAGAAGTTGGAGGAGCCAGCGGAGAGACCACACGGCCCTGATGAAGATAGACCTCTGAAGCTGGAGTGGCATGCTGTTGATGGACCTGAGCCCTGGAAGTGAGGAGCCATGGGGAGACCCCTGCCAGCGCCAGAATTCTGCACCCACTCACCTGTGACTTCCTGAGTCAGAAGCAGACATTATAGACTGACTTCGGGAGTATGGGTTAATATTGAACTTATGACTTTGCACTAGACTGGATTGGGCTGCCTTCTTAGTGTCACATTTCTTTTGCATATAAACCCTTTCCTTATACCTATATGCTTGTCTCTGAAATTTGTTCCTCTAGTCTATCTGGACTAACACAGAATGAATCAAATGAATAAATTAATTTAAACTTGAGATGATCTCTTCATGGAACATTCATAAGGTCCCTGCTCTAATGTTTTCATTTCTCTAAAATCAGTTTTAGTTAAAAAAAACAAAGTTCTGAATTTATTGGAAGGAATGGCATACATATAAACTGCATACTAATATACTGTTTAGTATTTGCTAGTTCACAAATATTCAAACAAATTAGAGTATGTTTTACTTATTATAATTATATTCAATCATTCTTATCTCCAAGGGTTACTTGAGCAATTTGGCATATGACCTGAACAAACAAACATGTCTTTATTAAGTTTAAGGGTGTTCTAATGGGAATGATTTTGTGCCTCACAGGCAATGATTTTTTTCATTCAATAATAAAGAATAATTTGGTATTATAAACCAAACCAATAATGAGTCAAAATAAAGTGTTTGTATCCTTATGCCCTAGGGCCCAGGGTAATTTCATTTGAGGTATGGCAAAGGCCAGATCCCCAAATAATGAAACACTGAAGAAGAACCTCTTTTTTTGCAACAGTCTCCTTGTGCTGTGAGAGTTTAAGCATCGTCAATATGGAGAAAGCAAAAATGTGTGCATGGGGGTGGGAGGTCTGAATGAGTGTTTAAAGATTTTAGCCTTACTTTCTACACTTTCCAATCTGTATATTTTCTTTGAGAGATGCCAAGAATGACACAGCTGCATCCTCTTAAGGCATTTATGTCCATGGAAATGAGGGGGACTTACAAAGTTTAATTATGGAACCCATTGCAGACACATCTAAATAAGGGGAAATGAGTCTTCTATAAAAAGGCCTTCTTTAAAACCTTGTGCGAACAAACAAAAAAAAAAAAAACCTTGTGTTTTTTCAGACATGAGGATGGTTCTCATTTGAGTCAGGTGCAGCAGAAGTTCCTGAGGAGGCAGTATAGGCTGTATCTCCTCTACTTACCAGTGTTTCCAATGGGAGGGGGCAGGCCTTTGAAACCAATGGGCCTAGCTGGAATCTGGGTCCTACCACTTCATGCCTATCATCACCATTTTCCTACTCTGCATGTGTGTTAGCAGGGACTGTTCTCTCTGGATTCCCTATGCAAAGCAACTGGGGAAAAGTCTCACCAACGTCAGCACTAAAGAATATTTGCAAGGATTCCCAATGCCGTTGTGGTTACAAATAGGCCTGTTAATTTTAAGAATATTTGCCAGATTTTTTTCCAAGACAAATTTGTTCATCCCTCTGGCAGTGCAAGATATATTCAATGTTCTTCAATACCCATGTTAGTCTGTATAGAAGGCCATTGAAAACATCAATGCACATCTTAGTCTTCAAAGTAACAACCTGGCAGGGGTGCCCAAGGCATTGAGCTTTTGACTGCAGTTTCCCTAAGCTTTGACTGTAGACCCAAGGAAGACAAGAAGCTAACTCCTTGGCAACTTCTGTCTTTTCTCAGCTTATCATGATGCTATCTATCATTCCAATTGTAAAGATTGTTTTCCTTTACATTGAGTTTTAATCCTTGGAAAGACTGTAGAATTTGATTACCATCTGCAAGACCTTCAAGTCCTCTTTGCTTTCACCAAGAACAACTGTATCAATTGCCTATGGCAAGTCATTAATGTCTCCCTCTCATCCTGATGCTAAGTGTTTATTCATTTAGTCCAGATTCTTAGAATATTTGTCAGGTGTGCATATTGAGTTAGTATTGTGGAAGGATAATTCCTCATTCTGTTTGAATAGCTGTCCCTTGGTCCAGGCACAGTTTCTGCATGAACAGAATTGACTATTCTGAAATTCCTCGTCAGTGCAGGGTTATCCATAGTTTATTATGATCTGCAAAATATAATGTCTTTTGTACAACCAATAAAATGCAATCCTAAGAAATAGCTCTACTATGTTGCCTCTGATAGTTATCCTAATCAACCAGAAGGTTGTTGGGGATATGCTTTTGTTGGTATTCTTTTTATAATTTACTTATATATTTTGCATTTTACTTATTAAAAACTAATGTAAACATATGAATGTATAAAATATCTAAAGTTAGAAATGTAAATGTTTTATTTCTCAATGTTTTTATAAATTTTTTGATGAATGTGGTAGGTAGATCCTACTTGAAGAAGAGAACATTTCTAAATTACGAGAAAGAAATTATGTCAAATTACAAGTCTATATTCAGCAATCATATTCTTCAGGAATCATATCCTTCAGGAAAAGGAAAATAAAGGAATTCTCAACATCAGAAAAATTAAGAGAATTCCCAAGGCGATGCTAAAGGAAATTCTTCATCAAGAAAGAAAATTAGACCAGAGGAAACTTGAAGCTTCAGGAGTGGAGGAAGAGAACCAGAAATAGGAAATATAGACAAATATAATAAAATAAATAAAAATATATACTAAATACATAATAAAGTATATATACCAATATACTATATAAGTATATATACTTTATGTACTAATATACTAAAAAATAAAATATTTTCTTGTTTTAAGTTATTTAATATATGCATGTATGTTGATAGCAAAATGTTAACATTATCTCGTGTATTTACGTTGTGTTTTTTTTGTTGTGCTGTCAAGAAGACTATGACTCATAAAGACTGCACTACACAACAAGCCAGTCTCTGCTCCTGTCCATTCTCAACAGTATTGCTCCACACAACCTTGTTGTAACAGTCGTGTCAATCCGTTGCATGGAGTCTTCCTCTCTATATTTGACCATTTACTTTCCTAAGCAGGAGGACTTCCTCCAGAGATGAGTCTATCTGGCTGGTATGCCAAATGTAAGTAAGATGAAGTCTTGTCTTTGACCTCTCCAAGGAGCATTCCGGCTGTCCCTCCCCCAGGACAGATTTGTTGATTATTCTGGTAGTGAATGGTACTTTAAATAGTCTTAGCCAACACCATAATGCAGATGCACCATTCTCTGGCTTTCTTATGTCCAGTTTTAATGTGCATCTGAGCTTATTCAAAGTGAAATAGCTAGGATGAGTCACACCTTCACTCTCAAACAGTACAGAACCATCCTCACTCCTATTGAGTAGATTTTGACTCATAGCCACTGTGTAGGTCAGGGTGGAAGTGCCCTGGGAGGTTTCAAGACGTAGGTTTTCAAGGGGCTAGAAAGTCTTTCCTTTCTCAGCAAGAGGACAGAGCTGCTGGTGCTTTAAATTGCTGACTTTGAGTTTCACAGTCCAAAGAGCTACGCAGCAATCATGACACCACCAGGGTTCTTTCATTCCAAAAGTGATATCTAAATAGATGCAATGCATTTGTAAATAATTGCAGTGTTGCACATTTTATCTAAAGTCATAAATACTCAGCTCTAAATTTAACTTGGTGAAAGTATAAAAAGTCAGGTTACCTTTGACCAATCACAATAAATTAATTAAAATTTGTTTTAACTTAATTTCTCTACATTTTAAAATTTTACTCTAAACCTTTGGGATACTTCTGCAGATTTTGGACATCTGGACTGCAGACGGCTATGGATGTCAGTGGCAGCCCAAGGTTCATGGGTGGAACAATAGAGGAAATTCACTTCTGCCCAATTGAAAGATAGGGGGAAAGTGAATCTGGTTTCCAAAATTGTAGCTATTTGAGGGTTGTACTGTTTTGTTTGTTTTTTTGATTGAACATATTAGGATGTGTCTCAGAAGTAATACGTCACTGAGGTCACTCTCAAAGTTGCAGTGGAGGTCTTTTCGTTTTTTGGTGTATGAAGACTAGGTTCAGTGGACCTGTGGAGGCAGCAAGTGGAGTAAGAAGTGGGGGTGACTGTAAAGGTGAAACAGGCACAGGGAGACAGAGAAAACTGACAAGACAGGGGAGAGCAGAGACAGAAATAACTTTATTGGGGGGATGCTCCTGGGATGAGGTTACCTGACCTAGACCAACACATTAGGGAAGTCATGCTTAACAGCAGGTGGGGGGGTGGGGTAAAGAGGTGCTGGAATGTGTGATGATTAGCATATGTGGTCTGCACACTCCAAGAATGTCCTGCCAACTCCTTGCAATTGTCTTTGAACCTGCAGAATCCCGTCTCACTGGTTATCTTATCTAGTGCCATCTGTTTTGTCTTGTTTTTGGTCTTGTGAGAGGTGTTCAGTCCTTGCTGTCCCATTGCTGCCAAGACAGTGGGGTGAAGGAATGACAATATCATGACGTCCATATAGAAAGAAATGTTTGGGAACTGATTGTGATAGCAATAGTACAGGTCTACTGTATGTGACAGAAATATGGAATGACTTAATATACATATGAATCCCAATCAAAATCATCAAAAGAAAACTAGTTTTCAGTCTTCTATGAAATCTTTTGGTATTCAAATTTACTTTAAACATCTATCAAAATTTTAATTTGGCACTATTTTCCAAAATTATTGTTTCTTATACAAGTATCTTCTAAGTGCAATACTCTAAGCCCATGGATTTTCTGAAATGTATACGGAGTATCCATACTCTTTCTCAAACAACATTCATAATAACCTGCATCCTGGAATGTCATACTCTCATATAGGAGACAATGTCATATGCTGAAAGTTCATGCCACCAGACTTTTCTTCCTCAGAGTAAAGCTTGTGAGTTTCTCCCAAGTGGTTTGCCACCATCACAGAGGGAGCCAGGCAGGCAGGACAGCAAGACGAGACAGTAAGCGAATATTTAATAAGCAAATTACAATTCTAATGGAGGGGGCCACCTTATGATTTGATGAAGCTGACATTATCTAGGGGTGTTACATTGCATTTTATGGGGTTTGAGTAGCAGTATCCCATTGGCTCTCCAAACCCTAACCCTATCCTGCTTTTCCATTGGACTTGATTCTTGTCTCCTGATTGATCCTTATTCCAGCATAATGATTCCTCTCATAATCCAAGGTTTATGCACCTCATTATCATGTATGAAAATTTTAGTGAATAGGTTTTCTCGATCTACCATGTGGAATGGAAATACCAGACAATTTGGGATTAAGTCACCCAAATCTCTTGTTGTCCTTTACAGGATTGGTGGAGTAGATCAAGTGGGGTGCTGTGGGGCTGTGTTATCCATACATCTGGTGGAATGGATTCTGTGAGAATTTGGGGTAGGTCATGGAGACCTCATAATTCTTCCAGGCCTCCGTTGATACAGAGGCCATAAAAATGCAATTATTCCAGGTATCGATATGGCTGTATTTGTTATAGCTAAGTATGTCCATTGTTAGGAACTATAAATTCCTCTTGTAGGTGGAGAAATCACCCAAGGAATTTACCACAGGTACCCAACAAGTTCTGTGGTCAAAGATATTTCATGTAGTACTATTTCTAATGGTAGAGTGATTTTTTTAAAAGGCAGGGAGGGGTTCCTATTATTTGGGCATAATGATAATTCAAATGTTGTACTACATGAAATAATCCTGATTGCAAAAGTTGCTGAGATGAAGAGATTCACTGTCAGAGAAGGGAGAAGAAGAAAACTCTCTGCCTTGGAAAATTCTTACCAGGACCTTTTTAAGAATCAAGAGGTCAAGTGTCAAATCACTCAGAGGGTTCTTTTTAGGATTGAGGTACATCAGGCAGAATCAAGAAAATTGATACCATTATTCTGGAAAATTCTGTGCACGAGAATCCTGATAAACACAGGAAATCAATAATGCTTTGATCATTTTATATCGCCAGAAACTCTACCAGCTTGAACCAAAACCAGAACAGAATGAGAGTGAAAAGGAATGGGCTGTTCTAAGCATACCTCATTAATACTACTGCCATTGACTTGACACCAACCCTTAGAAACTGTACAGCAGAACTTCCACCTTGGGCCTTTGTAGCCTGTGAATATTTGTAACAGCAGAGTGCCTTATCTTTCCCTCATGGAAAGGCTGGTGGCAAGTTCAGACCTCTGAATTTTTGTTAGTAATAGAACCCTTCAAGCACTGTGCTACAAGAGATCATAATGAAGACTGTCCAGCTCCAGATTTCTGCAGCTATGGAACAGGCTGAAATACAAATGAGTTCTACCATACATAAAACCATTCACTCATGCTGAGTGACCAGTCAGAGGAGCTGGGACACACAAACGATTATTCTTAGACCTTGAAACTTAAATGGAGCTTGCCCACTTTGAGTTTCAAATTTTCCTAAGATTGGTGGTCCCTTTTCCTGTGTATTTTTCTTTCTCCTTAAACAAGAATTTTTATAACCGTTTGTTTATCCAGGCCTGTCCCATCCTTGGAAGAGTGGGTTCTGCTTGGGCTGCGAATTGCAAAGTCGGCAGTTCAAACCACCAGTTGCTCTGCAGGACACAGACATGGCTTTCAATTCTTATGAAGAGTTACAGTCTCAGAAACCCACAAAGGCAGGTCTACTGTGCCTATAGGGACATATATTGGCATGGAGTGGATGGCACTGAAAGATACCAGCCTTGTGTATAAGGAGTAAGCAATTTTAGGTCTAGTTTGGAAGGCTCACCTGCAGGGGAAAAAATGCATCAAATTCACTATACCATTGGTCTCATCCTTACCTTATTTTGATTATTTCCATGTTGTAATTTTAGAATTTTTCATTATGATATTTTTTTTTCTTGAAATAATTTCTTAACTCGATGAGACTTTGGTGATCTTGAGATGAAGGGAACATTTTTTGCCTGTGGGATGGTGTTGTGTATTGACTGTTCCCTTACAAAAATAGGTTATCAGGTTGAGTTGTGATTGTTCTCTTTGGTATTACTGACAATGATGTGATGTGGCAGTCAGGTGATGACTTCCTATGATGCAATCTGATATGATGACCAGGGAAAGTGAAATGCAACACCTTCAATCTCTCATAGTAATGAGCAGTATTTCCCTAAACTGTATTCTACAATACTTTTTTTTTTTTTGCTTTGCAAACCAGAAAAGGAGAGACTTCCTAGCATCAAGAAAGTTAAGACTTGAGAAATATAACTTTGGGACGTGGGATATCTGCACTGAGAACAAAGATAAAGCATATGTTAAGACTCATGGAGCTCTCCAAAGGATGTCAGTCCCACATTCAGTCTCTCCCAAAATGGAGAATGAGAAAAACTTCACCTAGATCCATCCATCTGAACTTTAACTTCTAACTTCTGTGACAGAATAAATGTCTCTGTGTTAAAACCATGCATGTGTAGCATTTCTGTTGTAGCAATACTAGGTAACTAAGACAGGTATTAAACTAAAAGATTCAAAGTGTGAACTATGGTAGGATGATGTATGATTCCCTAAAAGCTTTTGCTTTTAATACCTGGAATATATATTACCTGTGTGGTTAAAAAAACAACAACAAAACATGTGGATATGAAAGCATGGGATGAAGAGAATACAGGTAGCTCCAACAGGTAGCTGCCATTTTCAAAGGCAGGTGAATGGTAGACTAAGGAGAGGGGCGGACAGGGCCATTGGTTTGTTGCTCTCAGGGGCCGTCGAGTTGGTTCTCATTCATGGGCATCTTCTATACAAGAGAATGAAGCACTTCTATTTACTGAACCAGTCTCAAAAGTGTTGCTATGTTTGAGACCCTTATTGCAATCGATGTGTCAATGCAGCTTGTCTAGGCTCTTCCTCTTCTTTCTGCCCTGCTACTTTACCAACCATGGTGCCCCTTGCCACCAACTGATCCCGCTGATGGCATGTCCAAAGTGCACGAGAGAAACTCTTGCTCTGCTCACTCCAAGAAGCGTTCTGGTTGTCCTTCTTCAAGATAGATCTATTTTTCGCAGTTCAACGTACTCTCAACCCTCCTCAACAGGATCATGATTCAAACGTATCTCTTCATCTTCCAAATCCTTATTAAATGCCCACTTTCCCCATACTTATGAAGTGACTGGAAGTACCATAGCGTGGATCATGGAACGTCTTCCTCCACGTGACACTGTTGTTCTACAACACTCCGAAAAAATCCTGTAGAACAAATTTGCCTCATTCAGTGCATCATGTGGTCTCTTGGTTGCTACATCCATGAGCACTGATTGCAGATCCAAGCAAGAAATCCTTGACATTTTCCAACTCTTCTCCATTTAGCATGATGCTGCCTAATGAGCCAGTTGTAAAGATCTTGGTTTTCTTTACATTGAATTGTAGCTAATGTTGAAGGCTGCAATGCTGGATGTTCATCAGCAAGTATGTCATCCTCCTCATTTGGGGCAAGCAATGTTGTTTCATCTGTATGTCAAAGGTTGTTAGTAAATCTTCCTCAAACCCTGATGCTGCGTTCTTCTTCATACAGTCCAACTCTTCAGATTATTTGCTCAACATGTAGCTTTAGTAAGCATGGAGTAAGGGGATACGAACCTGACACACACCTTTCCTAGTTATAAACCATGCTGTATTCCTTTGTTCTCTTTCAACCACTGTTCCTGGGTTCATGTGCAGGTTCCACATAAGCACAATGAAGTGTTATGGAGTTCCCATTTTTCTCAAAGCTATTCAGTTTATTATGATACAAGTAAATATTTTTCTTGTATTCTCCACTTTAAACCAAGATCCATCTGACATCAGTGAGACTAGGTGGTAACATGTTTAGCTGCTAGCCACAAGATCAGACCAGCTGTCACAAGATAGTAAGACTGGGCATTCTATTCCCTTCAACGTTGCAGTCTTGGAAGCTCAGCAAAGACATTTCTACCCTGTCCTGTAGAGGTGCTATGAGTTGGTATAATCTCAAAGGTAGTTGAATTTTTTGAAATCCTTTTCTGAATCCAGGTCGAATTTCTGGGAGCTCTTTGTCAATGTATTTCTGCACTGGCTGTGGAATATTTTTTTAAACTCACCTGTGTATTATATTAATGATATTTTTCAATAACGTGCACATTATTTTAGGTCGCCATCTCTGAAATGGGTACAAATGTGGATGTTCTCCAAGCGATTGGCCTGAAATTTGTCTTCCAGATTTACTGGCAGATTTATTGTGTGCTTTCTGTGTTTTATCAGCTTTTTGAAACATTTTGATTGGCATTCCATCATTTCCTGAGCCTTGTTTTCACAAATATCTTCAATGAAGCTTGTGTTCATTTCTTCAGTACTATCAGACTTGATCATACGCTACCCCTTGGAGATGTTTGAATGTCAGATAATTTTTTTCCTACAGTGATTCTGTGACAACAGCCATCATGTCTTTTGATATAACTCCTGTTTTGTTACAATTTCAAAGGTAAATTACCATGGAGTCCGTTCCTACTCGACGTGACCCCATGTTACAAGTAAAAGAATCCCAAACAGTTATCAGGGCTGTAATCTTTATGGAAGCCAATTGCCACATCTTTCTCCTATGGGACCACTGGTCAGTCTGTACTGCCAACATTAAAGTTAGCCACTGAGAAGGCAGCCCCTGCACAAACAGATCACTTCTATATTTAGGGGGGAGAATAGCTTCTATTTTTGACTGCTCACCATATTCTCAGCTCCACTAAAGATCTGGCTTTTTTAATTTTTAAGATCATTCATTCATTTTAGAAATACTTAATTGTGTATGCATACTTGTATTTAACCCCTCACAAGTACTTTTAAATATATTATAAATGTTACCTTAATTATTTTTCCAAAGGATACAAATATATACCCTTTGTGATAATGTACATGAATATCTCCTAATGTTTTTGGTAACTATATAATAGACCATTATGTTGGGGTAAGGGAGTTTATCCAGCCCATTTCTATTGATGACTATTTGGTTTATTTCCAGTATTGCATTGTTTCACATACAGATTCAGTGAATAAATTTGTTTATACATTTTAGGTATTTTTTGCTATTATCATCTACTAGATTACAAACTATTAATTAGACTGCTGACTCAAGAAGCAAACACATATGAGTTGAATCAACTCCATGGTGTTGAGTTAATGCTCATTTATAGTGGTCTAGGATAAAACTATCCCACAGGTGTTTATAGGCTGTAATCTTTATAGGAGCAACTTACACACTCTGTTCTCTTGCAGAGCCTTTCATGACTTCCACCTACATACTTTTTTTGCATGCAAGCAAAAAACTCATTTAAAATGGAAATAAATTTGAAAATAGGAGATAATTATAATCTGAAAATTCAAAGAAAGGAAATGAGACTGACAATTCATAGAAAAAGTAATGGAAGTTATTCTTACTCATATAAAAATGCTTAGGTTTTACTGATAATAAATAGAAATAGTAACTAAACTAAGGTCTACACTCCACTTCACCCAGTCCATGGTAGTTTTCATTGCTTCATATGCATATGCAAGTTGGACAATGACTAAGAAAGACAACAAGAGAATAGATGCACTTGAAGGACAGTCATGCTTAAGAATGATGAGAGCTCTGTGGAGGACCAGAAAAACACATAATCTATCTTGGATGAAGTATAACCAGAATGGTACTTAGAAGCAAAAATGACTGAACTTAGTCTCACATACTTTGGATATGAAAGACAAGCTCCCAATAAAGAACACTATGGTTGGCAAAGTTTAAAGTTTGTGAAAAAAGGCACATCTTCAGTGAGATGGATTGACACAATACTGCAACAATGTGTTCAAACATAACGGAAAAGGATGGCACAAGACTAGTCAGTGTTTTGTTCTAGTGGGCATAAGGGCTTCTGTTAATAGGAAGTCCCTCAATCACACCTAACAACTACTAAAAATAACTAAATTGAGATACATTTTCTCATACATCAGAGGGATTAAAATCTATGTCAGAAATTTCTATTGGTGAAGCTGGAGAATTAAACATTGCTTCCATTGCTGATCGAAGGGGAATGATAATCATCCTTAGAGAGAAAAAGACATGTATTTAGAAAAAGTGCTTGTATTTTGAGTCTAATTATTATTAATCTGATAAAGAGAATACTGGTAAAAATGCAGCAAGATGTTTAAACAAACCTATTTACTGAATATATTTGGAAACAATAAAACTCAGGAAAGCATTCATATAGCCTTCAGTTGAAAACCAGCTGAATAAACTTTAAATTGCCACCGTAATGGACTATTATGCAATCACTTACCTTATTAAGAGATACCCATATACCTGATTATAGAGGTTATATTTTTAAGTAAAAAAAAGGTAATGAAACAATTCTAGTGCTTTTAAAAATATGTGTGGGGATAACATTCAGCTATATGTATACATTTAAGTATCTTTAAAATAAACATTCTTTAAATTAAAATGTAGGGGGGATAATAGTCAGCTATATGTATACATTTAAGTATTCTAAGATAAAAAGTTCTTTAAATTAAAAAAAATAAATAACATTTAAGGGAGATGATGATAGGTTGAGCAATTGGAAAAGGAGGCTATTTTTTTCTGAGTATAGAAATATCTTTTTTTGTAGTGGCTACATGCTCAACTCCTAACTTTGCATGTGACTATTCAAACCTGCCCGTGGTTCCACAAGAGAAACACGTGGCAGCGAGCCTCTGTGAAGCCCCAAGAAACTTATGGAATACTCCTACCTATTACATATGGCCACTCTGAGTAGGAATTAACTCAATGGTATACACAAAGGTACATGTTTGCTGCTAAGCTATGTAATTATTTTACATAATTTTAAGCCAACATTTTTAAAATAACGAAAAAAACAAATGGGTCCAACGAGTGGCAATGGGTGGCATATCTACACAGAAAGATGAGAGGTGGGGTAACATTCTGAAGTTTGACCCTACATTCCTAGTAAACTTGTAAATTCAAACTGAAAATCAAGCTTAATCCAACAACCTTAATCTTTCCCCACATGATAACAAAATAAAAGCAAGCAAACAAAAAAGTTATCCTGTTTTCACAAGTCACATTTTTAGTCCTAGGATTTCTATCAATATTCTGATATTCTCACATGTATGAAGAGTAGGAAAATGCACAGAAGCAATTATAATGGTTTCATTGAAAATGAGTATTTGCAGCATTGGAGAACAAGCTAGTTGAGATGGAATTAAATTAATAGTTCAGCTATAACTTTGCATTTAATTGGAAGTATTAGTATAAACTCATGATTTATTTTACTTTGTTTTTCAACCATTGTGTCAAGCATTTAATAAAATGTGTGCACAGTTCTGTGGGAACAGGTCCAGCACGCAGGGAAGTGAGGGAAACAGAGCCACCGACATAGATTCTGGAGACTGGGATTGATGACACCAATCTAGCTTTATTACAGATTTTGCAAAGTTTATATAGGTTTCATTTTGACTAATCAGATCATTTCTCTCACATACTTCCTGGTTTCCAAACATAGTCTTATAAGGTCATGGGTTTGCAGCATGAAAAATGATTAGCCCACACTGTGGGCTAAGTAAATGAGGTGGTACGGGCTGAGTTATGCAAATGAGGTCTAACTGGCTGAGCCAGCCATCCAAGTGTCTTACAAGATTTTTCATCCCATCACATTACAGGACCAACCATCCAATTGCATTGTAGGGTGCTATCTTCCAATAGTATTACAGGAGCTTAGCTGTTACTATGGAAAGCTAGAAGTATTCTAATAGGCTCTTTCTCAGAGGTTTAAAGCGGAAGCATATTGGGTGACCTGGCCTGAGGTCTTATTGCCACAAGGCTGGAGTTCTTTCCAGGAGTCATGGAAACACAGGATACCTAGGAGCTTCCCCCCTGACTCAAGACTGGAATATTCTAGGAGGCTTGGAAACCCAGTTTCCAGCTACCTAGCATTGCACATAACCAGTGGCTTCAAGACCACTGCAGGAAACACACCAACATCCTACACTTTCTATGCCTTCCTCCCAGGTACATAGGTGTTGCTAGTATCTCCCCCGCACAACTCAAAATAAAAATAAAAAGATTTGATAAATGTAGAAGAGATTAACATTATCAAAGATTTTGTCTTTCATGGATCCACAAGAGATCAAAAGATATTCGATAAATCTCCTGCAGAAAACCTCTTCCGACGACTAAAAAGCAAGAGTGGCACTTTGAGGATTCAGTTTTGCCTGGCCCAAGCCATGATACTTTCCCTTGCCTCATATATGTGCGAAGCTTAGATACTGAATTGAGAATATCAAAAAGAATCAATGCTTTGGAATTTTGGCGAAAAATATTGAAAGTATCATGGACTGCTAAACAGACAAACAAATTTGTTCTGGAAGAAGTAGAGTCAGAGTGCTCCTTGAAGGCAAGAGATGGCAAGACCTTCTCTTATATACATTGGCCGTGCTGTCAGGGGAGATCGGTTCCCAGAGAAGGACATCATGGTTAGTAAAGTGGAAAAGCCATGAACAAAAGGAGAGCCCTTGATAATATGGAGTGACAGAACTGTAACAACAGGTCAAGCATAGGAGCAATTACTTGTCTGGTGCGGGACTGCAGTGCTCTGTTGCTCTTCTGCATAGGTTGCATTGATTTCGCTTGATGAGTTCAAGTAGTGATTACCAGAGATCTTGAAAAGTCACACACACACACACAAACATAAGCATGACTTCAGTATTTCATGCAACTTTTTACCCCAAAGCATTTTCCAATGTGACTCCCTTGGGTGAGACTGAATCAGGATGATCTTCTACTATAATAGTGATTCTGTTTGTTAGAAGAAAGCATCTTCTCCAGCCTCAAATTAGTCCTACAACTTTAACCCTCAATACTTGGCATTGTAGAAAACCAGTGACAATACAAAACAAAGATAAAAAAGGTTTGATTGACAAAAGCACACAAACAAACACACAAACACACAAACAAATAGGAAAGTGCAGATATAAATTTTAGACACTTAAATCTGAAATTGTCCCGGGTATTAGAATTTTCAAATGTGATCATTAAAGTAGCTCTGTTTGAGATATGCAAGAACTTATAAAATGAAATATTTTAGACCTTAATTAGACACAGCAAAAAAGGTAGCCAAGAAAGAGAATATGCAACACAGTTCACAAAGTTAGTGCTCCACATTCTACTTTGGTGAGTAGCATATGCAGTCTTAAAAGCTGTTGAGCCACTCTCTCTCTCCTTGTCTGAAGCAAGGAAGAGTGAAGCAAAGACCAAGGAAAGAATTCTTACAATGAATTAATGGCCCATGTGAATCCCAGCCTCCAGTACTCAGACCAGAAGAGCAAGATGGAGTCTTGGCTATCACTGCCGGCTGTTCAGAAGGTGTGCCAATAGAGAATTCTTGATAGAGTGGGAGGAAAACCTAATAGGTTCTTCGAGAATAGTAGTTCTCAACCTTCCTAATGCTGTGACCCTTTAATACAGTCCCTGGTGTTGTGGTGACCCCCAACCATAAAGTTATTTTCGTTGCTACTTCATAGCTATAATTTTGCTACTATTATGAATCAGGTGACCCCTTTCAAAGGATGATTTGCCCACCAAAAGGGTCATGACTCAGAGGTTGAGAACCAGCTTTTGAAGAATACCAGTCCCAAAGAGTTGGAGATTAAGCATGTCACAAATGACCAACTTTTACAAGATGTTATTTTGCTAGTTTCCATTCTTTACAACTTCTTACCACCATGGCATTGCTAGATCCTATACTCTGTTGCAACATCCCACAGAAACTCATGAAACTATGAGGAAATGCCTCATATAGTGATGGGTATCATTCATCCAAAAGTGAGGCAGAGAATGGAAGGTCTTGAATTAGGAGTCAAAAATATCCTAAAGTCCCAGCCAGCCCTCCTCCTACCAAAGTTCAGCCAGGAGATAACGGCTTGGCTGTTCAAGTGATTAGTGGATCACTTACATACACACTAGTACCAGCCTTTATATATTCAAGGAAAGCAAGGGATGGTGTTAAGTCACACCTTCTCATAAAATTGTTTTAAAGTTCCTCCCCAGGAAGATAAAGGGTATGACTTGTGTCACATCTTTTACAAAAATCAGATCTTAATGTCTCCTTAACTTCTCCATTAGTGCTGTAGAGACACTCTTCAATATGGGGTCATAGTCACAGGCATATAGCCCAGAATTATAGCATCATGTAAGGAATTTTGTCAAGAAGGACCATATTAATTGACTATGACTTAAAATATGGAACAAAATTCAAAATGATAGAATCATAAAACACTAAAGAAGTATTTTTTCCCCAAGTATTATGTGTCAGAGCTCCTCATCAAGGAACTTTTCAAGCATGAAGAAGATGAGAATAGCCTGGAAGAAACAAAGAACAACAGAATCCATAACAATATCAATCAGTATATATTGATACTGAGCATAAATTAATAATAAGTTTTGCAAAATTTCACTTTAAAAATAAATATCACACGAAAGAAAAAATAGGAGAGGATAAATTAAAATTTTTGTTCCGTATTTTATTCAGATATTGTTAAGTAATAATTTATGCTAGACCCACATATCCCAGCAAAGTGTTTTGTAACTGTCAAGAAAACCCTATTATTTTAGCATTATGATTTTAAAAAATGTGTAACTAGTAAATTATAAGAATAGAAGATGGAATTTTAAATACATGTGATATAAGTGTCGCAATTCAAGTGGTTTGAATATTATATTTCCCATTATTTTCTAAGGTTTGCTTTTTGTCCATAGGAATGGATTTGTTATCAGTTTTATTTAGGTGGCATTCACTCTGCATAGGTTCATAACAAATAACCATAAAACTGGCTTGCAATAAAAAAGATTTATTATATTAGAGTTCTAAAGGCCAAAGGTCTGAAATAAAAATGTCACCATGGCTTGCTCCATCTAAAACCATAAGTCTTTCCTTGTCATTTCCAGCTTCTAGAGGCTCATGGGCCAGCATAACTCCACTTGGTCTTCACACTTGGCCTTCCCTGAATATTCTAAATCTCAGGCCACTGTTTGCTATATATGAATGACCATTGCCTTTAAGAGGTGCTTTAAAACATACTAATTTGGAATGCTAATATAGAATAATTAAAATTAATTTGTTTAGGGCTGAGCCCCGGTGGCGTAAGTGGTTGAGTGCGGAACTGCAACCCGCGGGCTTGGCGGTTCAAATCAAGCGGCAGCTCTCAGTAGCGGCACTGGGTAGCGCCCACGACCACCAGAGGCAGTGATTCCAACAAAAAAAATTAATATTTTAGGTGAATATAGAATTTCACCCAAAGCAGATGGGATACAGACCTTATAAGTGTTTGCCTTATGCATCAGAAATAATGCCTTGTGCTATTCCTTAAGCTGTTACACTCTGCAAAGGAAAATGATTCCTCTGGAGTCCACACAGACCACGGATAAATGGCCATGGTCAGAGTTGGAGGACATTTGCAGCGGTGTGCCCCAAGCATAAGTTCCAGGTAGTCCTAATAGTCTTATTCTTGTTATTAATGACCTCAAAAATGTTGTAATCAGCCCAGTAAAGAAATTTTAAGGATGTTGACTTTCAAAAGTTTTACTAATCATAGTGAGAATAGCAAGATAGAAAGGGTTCAGGGAAAATATAAACAAATTATCATTGTACAACTGTAAAATTGTAAGGAATTAAGGAAAAATGAAAACAGAAACTTAAAAATTCATTCGTGGATGCTCATTTGTAACACAAGAGTTGGTCACCAGTAAAATATATTATTCCTGTTTACAAAAGGAAAACAAAAATACTATTAACTCTATTTCTTTTCCTTTTTCAGTCAAAGAAAAATTAAAACTTAAAATTCCTGTGATGGTCTTTTATTAAAGTTAGTGGTGTGAGAGATAGATTGGTCCACTTAGAGAAATTTCCAGACATCTGGGTTTGAATTTTCAAGTGATATTCCAGGTCTTTCTTAGGCAGATCTCTGAAAGGAAATAGGAGTTCCTGACATGTAACAGATCCAGCTATTAAATGAAAAGTTGTAGATATGAGTCTGCCCAGACACATTTTGGAAAAAAGTTTGGTGATCTACTTCCCACAAATCTTCCAATAAGAGGCCATGGAGCATAGTTTTCCTCCTCCCTATAGGGATTGCCATGAGTTGTGTTAGCTTGATGACAGTAGGTGGTAGTTATGGTAGGTGGTAAGTGAATAAAATACTCCAAGAATAAAACATACCTAATGCCTACTGTTGGCCAATACAGGGAAGAAAAAGTGAGAAGTCTAAATGAAATATTTTGTTTTCTATTTATGCAATAAAACAGTATTAGGGTTTATCATTGGATCATGTTTATCTTTATTTATTCTAGTGGCCTGAGAATAATCATCATTATTCGGGTTTCATGTTAGTACCAAAGTTTCCTAATTTGGATGGTAAATTATATTTCATCCTTAGAACAGTAAATAAGAGTAGGATCTAAAACCAAACTGAAAACAAATATCTTGATGCTGTGTGGATTTTCATTCACAAAGATGCTAGTGAACAAAATATATCTTTCCCTTCAGGTTTTCAAGTCTGTAATATTAAACAGAAGTGACTGTCTCACCTTCCTGAGGCACAGAATCTGGTGTCCTTGAACCTCTGAGCATTTGGTTAGTTGATAAGCATTTGGTTAGTTTTTAATTTCCTTTAAAAAATGCCACTTTTCTTTGCATATCATTCGTGAACTATACAATTCAATAGTTCAATAATATTAATAAGAGTTGTACAATTATTACCACAATCAATTTTAGAACATTTTCCTTGTTTTGTGTACCCATTGTTGTAAGCTCCCCATTCCTCCCAATCTCTCCTCCTATAGCCCCAGTTTCTCAGTCACCAGGAAACATGGAGCCTAACTTCTTGGATTTACCTCCTGATCACTGGACTACTAATTTTGTATCTGTGTGTTTTGTCCATCTCTCTAAACTAGAGATATTAATGACTTATGAAAACTTTGGTGGCTAGAGTGAAAATTTAATATAAAATTAATTTACTAATATGTAAAAAATATGTAAAAAAAATGGAGCCATCTATCTTCAATACCTTCCCAGTTTTCTGTACTCATTATAGCATAGTACTATATTTTTTATTCTTCTCGTCTGATTCTCTCCAATCCATGGGATTCTAAAGGAAAAATCTAGCCATAAACCAATTCATCATTTGCATTTTATATTACAGTTGACTACAGAATCCATCCGTCTTGACACTGAGATTGCCGGGATGTAGGCTAAGTGAATACTCCTCTGTTTGGTTGTTTTACTTGTTAGGTGCCGTGGAGTCCATTCCAACGTATGGCAATTCTGCGCACAACACAAGGGCACACTGCCTGGCCCTGCACCATCCCCACAACTGCTGCAATGTAGGAGCCCATAATTACAGCCTATTTGTCCATCCTTCTTGGCAAGGGCCTCCCAATTTTTCACTACCCCTCTACTCTCGCAAACATGATGTCTCTCTCCAGAGATTGATCTCCCTGAAAACATGTCCAAAGTGTTTGAGATGAATTCTCACCATCCTTACTTCTAAGGTGCATTATGGCTACACTTCTTCCAAGACACAGTAGATTTGCTTGCTCTTTTCGAATTCCATCACAGTTTTAATATTATTTGACAGCATAGTAATTGAAATCCATCAATTCTTCTTCAGCCTTCCTTATTCAATGCCTAATGTTCACACACCTATGGCATTATTTAAAATGCCACGTCCTATATCAGGGGCACATTAATCCTCTGAGGAAAATCATTGCTTTTCAAAATTTTAAAGAGCTCTTATGCAACCCCAACGCAATGCATTCTTGGGTCTTTTGGCTCTTGTTTCCGTGAGTGTTGAGGGTGAATCCAAGTAAGAAGAAATTCTTGACAACTTGAATCTTTTCTTCATATGACATGATGCTAACTAGTGGTTTAGTTGTGGGGATTTGGGTTTTCTTTGCAGTGAGTTGTAATCCGTACAACTGAAATCTTTGATCTTCATCAGCAGTCCTCACTTTCAGCTTGTGATATAGGGCCATCTGTGTATCTAAGGTTGATAGTAAGTCTTAAGATCTCACAAGGGCCTCATGATCCATGTTCAAGTTCTCTGTGTGCACAAATTAAGTGTTCTGGAATTCCCGTTATTCTCGCGGCTCTCCAAAGTTTGTCATAATCCACACAGTTGAATGTCTTGGCATAATGATTGAAACATGAGTACATATTTCTCTAGTACCCTCTCTCTTTTGCCAAGAGTCATCCCATATCAGCAATGATAGCCTTTGTTTCACGTCTTCTGAATTAGGCACAAATGTCCTGGACTTCATATACAGAAAAGCATAAAAAGGAAAAAAAGAACAAACAACAATAACAAAATAAAACAGAGTAAACCGTTAATAGAAAGGAAGCCTTAAAATATTGAAAACTAGAAAATTTAATATGAGTCAAAGGGGAGATCAAATGATAAAGTGTTAAATTGGAAACTAACTGCATCAGTAATATTCTGAATGATAG
Organism: Nesogale talazaci; assembly: GCA_004026705.1. Lineage (NCBI taxonomy): Eukaryota > Metazoa > Chordata > Mammalia > Afrosoricida > Tenrecidae > Nesogale > Nesogale talazaci. Next base: position 6,382 of record PVJH01006325.1, on the reverse strand, counting down.
CAAGGCTATTCATGTCCTGGTCTATGGTCAGCAATTTATCAGATATTTGATCCACATGTACTTCTCCTTCACTGTATTTGGGTTTTTTTTACACTTAATCAACTTTAAGATGGTTCTAAAGGGAGATTTCTGTCTTCTTTTGATATTTCTTATATTGTTCAATATTTTGCCCATGAAATCTTTTAACATTGCAACTCAAGGTTTAGATTTTACTTTGTTTGACTCTTCTAGATTCAGATATACTGAGAATGCTTTTTTTTAGTTTTGTAAGTCTAGGTATGTTTCATATAATATTTTGCTCCTTATACTGCTGTTGGAAGTTTTTGTTTAGTTCTTTGACTTCAATATTCACTTCCCTATTGACAGATGAAGAGCAAGTTTCAGAGTCTCATCTTGATCTTTTTCTTTCCTGTATTTTGTTTTTTGTGGAGTTTTTTTTTTGAGGGGGGGGGCATCACTGCCTCTGGTGGTCGTGGGCATTACCCAGCACTGCTCCTGGAGAGCTGCTGCTGGATTTGAACCGCCAAGCCCATGGGCCGCAGTCCCGCACTCAGCCACTTATGCCACCGGGGCTCAGCCCCCTTTCCTGTATTTTAATGACCTTTTGCTTTCTTTATATTTGATGTTCTTTAGTTCATCCAACAGCTCATCAGATCTTCTGTCAGTGTTCATTGAATCAATTCTGTTTGTGAGATATTTTCAAAATACAGGCGGGATATACTGAAGGTCATATTTTAGCCCTCCTAGACTTGTTTTCATTTTCTTCAGCTTCAACCAGAGCTTACATATGAGCAATTGATGGTCTGTTTCACAATCTCTGGCCTCATTTTAACTATTGATACTGAAGTCTCCATTATCTCTTTCCACAGATATATTCAATCTGATTTCTATTATTCCATCTAGAGAAATTCACATGTGTAGCCCTGTTTAAATATCTATTAAAAAGATATTTACAATGAAGTTCTTCTTGCAAAATCCTCTCCTGTGATCCCCATCTTCAGTTCTATTACCAAACTTCAGTCCCATTGCCAACATCATATTTTTCAACTAGTACTCCTTTCTCTTTGTTTCCAACTTTGGCATTCTAATTGTCAGTGATTATCAATGCATCTTCATTGTCTATTTGATCAATTTCAGACTGAAGATTTTAGTAGAATTTTTCATTTTCTGCAATCCTAGACTTAGTGATTGGTGCATCTCTTAGAGTAACCTTTGTATTGACTGGATTTCATTATTTGTGGCTAAACATTGTCTTTTTATAGACAGCATTGTATTTCAAGGTAGCAAGAAATGGAATGCCATTCCTCTTGAACCTGTTATTCCTGGAATAGTAAACCATGTGATTTTCTGATTCAAAATGGCCAATTCCAGTCCATTTCTGCTAACACCTAGACTATTAATATCAATGCATACTATTTGATTTTTTAAAATGTCCAGCTAGCCTAGATTCTTGCTCTGTACATTCTAAGTTCTGGTTATTAATTGATGTGTGCAGCTGTGGCTTCTTGTTTTGAGTCACACCCCATCAGCAAGTCAAGCTTCTGCAGGGTTTACTCCCTCAAACTTTACTGCACCCAAATCATTATTATTGACTCTACTTTAAGGAGTAGGCTTTTTAAAGTCATCTTTCAGTGCCTTTCAACGTGAGTGGGGCACCCCCTGACACCATCTCTGACAATGTTCTCCATATATTCATGCAATTTTCAGTACCTGACAATGCGTTGATGCTATCCATAAGGTTTCTACTGGCTAACTTTTCAGAAGTGGGCTTCCAGTTGCTTCTGCAGAGTCTGCTCTTAATTTCAAAGCTCTGCCTGTTCACTTTGGATGACCTTGGTGTTAATTGAAATACCAAAGTCATAGCTCCCAGCATAACTGCAGCATAAAAGCGACCAGAGTGACACAAACTGACAGAGAAGTGGTGGTCTTCCCCCATATGGTCATAATACACATGACTCGGAGTCTTAAATGCAGAGGTGTTTTTCCCATCATTGCCTTTTAAATAGATGGGTTTCATGAAGAGACAATAGATGCCAATTCAAAGAGTGCGCATGAGGTATATATGTAAAACTCTGATCAAGCTATTTGGGTCCTTGTATCAATTTATTTCTTATATTCCATGACAAGATTATATACTTTTTAAAAATTTTAGTAACATATTTTGTTACTTGTTAAATAGTATTTTAAAGAAAAATTACTCCTTCCATAATGTAGATTATCAGATACAAACCAAACCCCAATTTGGTATGACTTCATATGAAGTTAGCAATATAAATATTCATCTGTTCAGGAGAATGATTCCCACACACACAAAATAAGCACCACTTAGGTATTAATATTTCCACTAAAAAACTACTAGCTAATTACCTACACAATTCTGAAAAGTTATCAGAAAGCTAGTACCAATTTTAATATACGAATGTTTTTTATCAACATTACATAAGGTCCATGATAACAGTTGAGTTGTTAATGAATTATTTAGGCATTTTGACATTTTTCACTATGACCGTGAAGGTTGAAGCACTGAACTTTATGTAAAGAAGTGGAAATGGTGCTTGTGTTCTAGCTCAGAGAGCAAGCAGCAATTAAGTTCAATTTATCATCCGCCTTTTGAATCAGTTAGTCATAGCCACATGCATTGGTTGTTAGGGATTTTGAAGTCTATATTATAAGACTCTGCTCTTTTATTTCAGACCTATGTCCTATATGGAAATAAAACTGTATTTTTTCCAATGCTGTTTTCTCCTCAAGTTTTTTCTTTATTAGATCTAGTGGCTGCATTTACAGTATTATGAAAGGTTGTTTCCTAACCCTGACCTTCACCATTGCTTATTTCCAATACTTCTGACAAAAACAAACTAGAAATAAATTGAATAAATTGGAAATCAAATGTATTTTTAATATTTTAACAATGTTATATAATAATATCTATCTTGGGTTGTATTTGACTCATTTATACTGAAACTAAAAATAATTCACTGATCTGTAATTGTCACATAACATTAACTCAACAGAGATACATTCGAAAATACCAGAAAATAAATATCTTCAATAATGTAATTCTTACTTTTGCTCAGAAATGATTTTAAGTTAAAGTTACATGTGCAAGTTGTTGTGTCATTTGTATTAAGAATATATTACATTTTTAAAGTAAAATAGTTGTTTTTGCTTACAAAACAAGATGTGAAGATCTTTATGGATCAGATTTCATGCAATGACTTAAACATTAATATTCGATACATACCTTTCTTCATTTTTGTATATGAAGAAATTTAGGTTAGAAGATGTTAGAACAAACCTAACACACATTTAAAACCTATACAGTTTCTTAAACCATAAAATGACCTATTACCAAGAAAATATCTACTTAAAAAATGTAAAGAAATATTATCCAGAATATTAAGAATTTTTAAGTGATATGTAATATACCTTTCTCTAGCTACTTCTCATGGACACTCAGAAAAAAAGTTCTCAGTATTATTGAAAATTGCCTCAGCATTGTGCTTTATTTCAAAGCCAAAGTCTTACTCTTCTAAGTGTCACATAACTAGACTAATTCTCATTCTTCACATATCTAGAAAGAATGTGACTGGAGGTTGTGTTGTAATCACATAAGAACAACTATGAATAAGGTCCATGTCATTTTAATATTTCTGCATCTATAATATATGTAAAATAAATGAATAATTTGGCACCTTTTTACAGTTTATATAAGGAGTCCTGGTAAATTAGTGGGTTATGCACTGAAACACTAAACTCATGATCAGTCGTTCTAATTTGCTAGTCATTCTGTGGGAGACAAACGGGGCTGTCTGCTCCCATCAAGATTTTAAGTCTCAGAGACCCAGAGAAGCCATTCTGCTTTCTCCTATTGGATCTTTATGAGTGACCATCAGCTTGAAGACAGGGGATTTAGCAGTGTCTTTAGACAGTTCATCTTTCTGCCTGAAGAATTCTAATATTTTATATGTATAGATTCAGGTCCTAGAAAACAGAAAACCTTAAGTATCTTAGATTGGGTTTTCTAGAAAAAACTAGCAATGCTTTGCATATGTACAGATAGAAATTTAAATCAAGAAAATGGCTCACACACTTGAAGAGGCAGGCCAGACCAAGTTCAGGCAAATTCCAAGCCTTAGATCAAGTGTGAGGCTGCAGCCTTCTCTTGAGTCACCAAGTCATGGGGGACTGATGAACCCAAATTGCAGGAAGATTATAGGCTGCTGGCGGAAGAAGCAGATTAACCCAAGGTCAGCAGGTCATACTTGTGACTGCAGAGTCACATGAACCCAAGGTTTTTGGGTCACGTAGCAGGCCTCTAACAACTTCTAGGATTGGCAGGCGCTAAGGAAAGTTGTTGGCTAAAATTCAAAGAACTTGAGGTCAATGAATTATATGCAGAATCCAAACCCAGCAAAAAGCAAAGCAAGATTTTCCAGTTTTCTTATAGTGGAAGGAGGCCACACCCCTAAAGAACAGGGTAGCAACTTGAGAGAGGTGTTCCATTCCACCATACTCTTAGCCCATTTTGAGGACTGGATTTGATTGCATTATATTAGATCAAGTCATGGAGATTATTGCTTATTGCCAAACCACTAAGGATACTGACTCAGCAAGTTTGCTCTCCAGTTTCCATGAGGGGACATTTTTCTCAAAACATAATTGCTGCACTACTTTCTCGCATAAGGATAAGAAGTTTTTGCTGCCCTAAAGAAAGAGTCTTAGGGAGGGCACTTTTTCTTTCTTTCATTATGGAAGATCCATTTGCCAGTATAACATTTATATGTACAATGGAGTTCATTGACACGGACCAAGTTCATCACATTGTAAAATTATCATTATTCCTTCAGAGGAACCAATTATTGATAGCTGGGAGAGCTTTAATTCTAATAAATGAGAGAAAACGAATTTGTTGCTTTGAAATATGACCACTATTGAACATATGGTCATAGTTTATACCCAGAATTCTTCACCTTCTTAACACGTACTGAATAAAGAAGTCATCACTGAGTATGCATATACTCGAGTATAAGCTGACCTGAATATCACCTGAGGTATTTAATTTTACCACAAAATTAAAATGTGCTGAAAAACTTGGCTTATACATGAGTATATACAGCATATCTTAGAGTTGAGTTCTAAGAAAGATATAAAAGATTCACCAAAGTAAGTTGAACTCATAGTTCTACTTTATAATCAATATCTCCCTTATAAGTAGTATCACTTATTTAGGATTCATACAGTTAAGCTCTGGACTACTAACCCAAATACTGGTGATTCAAACACTTGTGCAGACCTAACCAGAGAGAGGGTGGATGCCAAACCCGACCCTCCTTTTCTAAAAGGTCAAAGTCTTCAAGATCATGTGGAGCAGTTCTTCCCTGCAGGTAGGAGGTCAACAAGCAGCAGAATTGATTTGACTTTAATTTTCAACAAAACCATGATAGGGGGATATGCATTGCTTGTTGTCCTCTTCTGCCTGAACTGTAGGGAGAAAAAGAAGAGTTCTAGGATTTAGCAGCACCACTTATGTGTTTGTTTGTCATGCAGTTGTGATTTTGCATGTTGCTGTGATTCTGAAAGCTACACAATTAGCATTTCAAATAACAGCAGGATTGTCCAGGGTAGACAGCTTTCCAATGTGCAAACTATGACAGAACTATGACAAACTATGACAAACTATGACAAACTATGACAGAAACACTGATGTATTTTTTGCTTTGTTTTTTGAGAGGGTGGGAGTGACCTTATGAATAACCATGGGGAAAAACTACAAAGAGCCATGGTGGAACCTTGTCTAATCCAGTGATGGAAAATGAGCCACTCTGCTTGGAAAGCACTTTAACTATGAATGAGAAAGTATAGTCTCTTCAAAGTAGAGTCAATCTTGAAGACAAGAATAGAGCAAAGCTTTCTGCATCTTTATTTGTTGAGGTGGCCCCATTCAAAATGAGAAGACGGTGCTATAAGCATCCATTGATCATCCGAACTCAGAAAGCAGTAGGTGGAAATCTAGGAAAATTAAAGGCTGAAAAAAATTAATTGAAATGCACAGAGATTAATAAGATAGGCATCAATTGGCCACTGCTGCCAAGTAGATTTGAGTTCACAAAAACATTTATAGGGTTTCCGAGACTGTACATATTCAGTGGAGCAGATAGTCTCACTTTCTTCCTGTGAGCATCTTGTAGGTTTGAACTGTCCATTACCTTTGTTGCCAGGACTGCAACATAATGAGTTGAATTTTATGTTTAATCACCATCTTGAGTAGGACATAAAAATGATTGGGTATGCTGAAAATTACATATTGAAGAGAAATGAGGTCATATTCATTGTTAAACATAAAAGGCTAAAGTATAACTTGTTAGAAGTAGGATAATAT
>PVJH01006324.1:0-102857 GCA_004026705.1 Nesogale talazaci | reverse complement strand
GTGCTGCTGGAATCCCAGGATGGCACAGATTAGGTGACCAGACTTTATGGTAAAGCGGGACACCATTGACTGATGGGGGAAGAGACCGCATATTCATTCCCTTCCCGTTCTCCCCGCCATTCCCTAGCTTGTCATGCATTCTTTCCAAAAATCAGGACTTTTTAAAAATGCTACAGGATACAGGAAAAATTGTTAAAAATCAGGACTGTCCCACCAAAAGTGGGACATCTGGTCATCAAGCACAAGCTTGGTGCTTGCTTGGCCACCTTGCTTGGCTGCGAGGTGAAAATGGGTGGTCCTCGTAGACTCGGTAATGCCTCAGAAGAAAGGTCTGATGATCTACTTCTGAAAAACCAGCAATTGGCATTTTATGGAGACCAGTCCTACTCTAACACACACGAAGTCACCCTGAATCAGTTAACCTGACGGCAGCAACTGATTTGGTTTTTCCTATGGCACTTACCGTGGCCTCAAAGGGTCCTGGGGGTGTGGAAAGGCCATGGCTCAAACTCACAAGCCACGCTTCAGAAGAAAGCATTCTGCTTCCGGGAAGATGCCAGGCATGGAACTTACATGACGCAGTTCTGCTCTGCCCCGAGGCTCCGTGGGAGTTGGGATCAACGCAAAAGTGATGGGTTTAGTACCTTACACGTGGCACAGTTGTCGACATTAGCAGACACGTTCACTCAGTTCCCACAGGCCCTTATGAAGCATGTGCTGGTCTTCTCCCATTTTGCAGGTGGGGACGCAGAGGCAGAGCTGAGCGCAGCCATGTGCCCAGAGACACACAGCCAGAGGGTGAGAGACCAGGGACTGAGAGCCACATCTTGGACTGACGGCCCCTGTATGCCACAGCTTAGTCAGGTGCCTGCTGACCACATGCCCTGGGCTAGGCTTTATTTCCCAAGTCATGTGGAGCAGAGGAACGCTCCAGTTTGGAAAGCCTGGGATGCCACAGTGGGAATAAAAATGCCTTGGGGCTCTCGAGTCCGACAGACGCAACTGAGCTCTCATCTCAGTTCTGCCCCTCACTGGTGGTGCGACCTTTCACAAGTCACGTGCCTCATAAATATATCGCTTCTGTTTATGGTAACCAAACACTGAGACAAACCAGACTCCCATCAATACAAAAAATGTAAAATGCCATAAATATGATCATAGTATGTATTTGATTAACTGCAACTCCATATTTTCCCAGAGATACACTGCTCTGTGGGGCTGGTGGCTGCAGTCTTTCTGGAAGGAATCACCAGGCCTTTCCATCAAGAAGCTGCTGGGTACGTGTGAGTGCAGGTGGACTAGAGAAACAAATTCATAGTAAGGGTAAGGTTTATATACAAGAGGAATGAGACATTGAGAAAGCATCCCAACCCAGTCTAGTTCAAAGTCATAGATCCCATATTAACCCATATGCCCGATACCAGTCTATAAAGTCTCCTAACTCATGAAGTCACGGGTCAGTGGGTGCAGAATCCTGGCACTGGCAGGAGTGTTCCCATGGCTCATCGCTTCCAGGACTCAGGGTCCATCAACAGCATCCCATGGTGGTAGAAGCAACGCGGTGCTGGCAGGAATCTCCACGTGACCTCTCCAGCTTCAGAGGTCTGGTTCCGTCAGGGTAAGGCCGTGTGCTTCTCCTCTGGCTCCTCCAGCTCCTCGGATGCTGCCATCTTGTCTTATCAGTTATTCGTCGTCTCAGAGACTGACTCCCAAAGGCTGAGAGTCAAGTCTCTCTTCTCCAATTGGGAAATACCGCAAGACTCACCAGAATTCTCAGGAGAAAGCCATGCCCACACAGAGGCCTCATTGGCTACTCAATGGCTGTCTCCAGATTAACAGGATAGACTCCACCCCTACATCCCAATCATGAAATTGGCATCATGAATACATGACCGCCACAATGCGTTCCAACCCCCAGCTGCGAGGTGAGCAGAGTGTGCGCCAGAGGACCGCCCATCACTAAGAAGGCAAACCGAGTGGGACAACCCCAGGAGAATATGAACAGGAGTTGCACGTACAGATGTGTCTTCCATGGAGGCCTCTCCGTCTCTGCAGGTGAGACTTGCACCTCTCTGCCCCTGCCCCCAGAGAATCCTGCCCTCCTTGCTAGAGTCCACATAGACATGGCAGCTCGGGCAGCCTCCAGGGACTGGCTTGTGCTCCTTGTCTGGGATTTTTGGGTTTGGGGAGCACAAAGAAGACTGGAGAAGCTGGGTGAGTGGGCTTAGTGATAGTCTGCAAGGGAAGCCTTTGATGCCCGGAGAATGGTCAGAGGCCTAATTGCGATGGAAGAAAATGCTTCTGAGCCAGCTGCTGGGCCCTTTTCTCACCAAGGTCATTTCTGATTTCTTCAAAACTGCTTCCTACGAAACTCCTGTGATTGCCCAGTATCCTTTGAGAAAAATCTATCACGACTAATCCTTTGGAGTCCCCAAAGTCACCATGACCTTCTGAGCCGACCTCTCTGCCTTGAACTGAACTGGATCAATAGCGTCAGTATTTAGAGAGGGCCTATTTTTGAAGGCTTAATGAGAGTTAGACAAGTGCACAATCTTAGTCTAAGACCAGTGTATTATTGAGAGAACTCGTCTGCCACCATCCATTGACTGCAGGGACATATTTAAACACGTTCTGTATGGAATAAAACAGTACATAGAGGAGCTAGAACCTGATTAGCAGTCCTTTTGGGCTCACCCTAAATGTTTAGGCATAAAGAGGAACATGAATGAATCTGAAAGATGTCGAGTTTGATGGGAGACGTTTAAAATTAAAGGATCCATCCTAGATGGTTTCATTTATGCAAAGTTCTAGAACAGGAACCACTGAAGCATGTGGCACGGTCAGCACTGGGGTCCCCCTGGGAGCTAGGGACCCTGACTAACTGGGAAAGGGCACTCTTAGCCTGGGCTATTCAGAGAGACTCACATATGTATGAGAAAGAACGCTATATCAAAAGGTAACTTACCATCAAGAAGGCACCCAGTCTTGTCCATGCTAGCCCATGGGTCTGAAGCTAGCCGAAGCCTCTTCCACTGGAGAATACAAAGGCCCAGGGAGATGATGCCGGTGCTGGGAGATCACAGGCTGCACCCACGGTCAATGGAAGTTTGGCAGGGTGCAGTCAGCTCCCAGGTTGGCGCCCAAGGTCAGTGGCCTGTGCGGATGCCACGCTGTCATTCAGCAAGAACAACTGTAAAAGGCCAGAGAAAGAGAAGTTCCCAGTTTCTCTTTTGCAAAAAGGCCACATCTCAAAGAGCCATCGCCAGGCCACCATCTGATTGACAGGTAGAAACCCATTCCTACGCTTTCATACAAACCCAAGTTGACATAAAGCCAAGGACCACGGGCACAGGGGCACATACGGTGGGGATGACAGTGTTCTGTTCTCTCTAGACCAAAACTTATTTAGCTTTCCACCCCCTCTTCAGAAAAAAAAAATTTACTCAGCGCCACCGCACTCTCTGCCAGCATTGAACAACTTTTGCACTGTAGCCTATAATCCAGGACAAAGTGTAGGTATCTCCTTTTGCAGCCCACCTGGACTGTGGCAGCACCCCTGGGGGGGGGATGGTATCACCTACTTTGGGACACATTTCTCTAAAGCAGGGGTCCTCAGACTTTTTAAATAACAGGCCAGTTCACTGTCCCTCAGACTGCTGGGGGGGGGCCTGACCATAGTAAAAAAAAACAAAACACAAAGCTATGAACAAATTCACTGTGGGCCCAGGATCAGTCTGCTGCTAAGCAGGACAGGCAGTGGCAGCAGAAACACCTGGCGGGCCAGATAAATGCCCTCTGCGGGCACCACCTTCCTAATGCCATGACCCTTTAATACAACCATAAAATTATTTTCATTGCCATTTCAAAGCTGTAATTTTGCTACCGCTACAAACCGGGTGGCCACCGTAAAAGGGTCGTTTGACCCCCAAAGGGGTCGTGACCCATAGGTCGAGAATCACTGAACTAGAGGGTTCAAATTGCATGGATGTTCCCAGTCGTCAAATTCAATAAACATATACTTAAGATGTATACATGGTATTGTCCTTACATTTTACATCAAAGGATAAAAAGCCATGTTAAGTTCTATGTAAGGATTGCCTGCTGAATTTAGGGGGACATATACGGATGCTACTTTGGTGGCATAATGATTATATATAAGGCTACTAACCATTAGGTTCATAGTTCAAACCCACCAGCCGCTCCTCACGGGGAAGACAGTGAATTTTACTTCCATAAAGAGTTACGGTCTCAGAAGCCCACAGGGGCAGTTCCAAGCTGTCTTATAAGATAACTATCAGTCAGAACCAACAGGACAGCAGTGAGTGAGGTGTGGTATTCACTGCAGAGTTCTTTCAAAATGTTAGGGGAAAATCTTATAGTAAAGAGAGAAGCATTTAGTACTCCTCTCATCGGTTGTCTAGCTGAGTACATACCATGAAGGAAAGTACAGCTCTAGATGCTGGGCCTACATTCTCACCCCAGGGACTCTGAGCTCCAACACTGACCTGAGACCCTCCTGCTTCTTCCCAGCCCCTCCCTCTCCCTTCATCCTCTTTGTAGCAGCCGCACCCCCGCCCTTCCCCACCAGAGGGCCATGATGGCCCTGCCATGACAGCAGTGGGTATTGCTCGCTGCCCTCTGACTCCAGCGCACCCCACACACAGTGGGGTGAGAGTGTCAGGAGAAGAGGGTTGCACTGATTCCGAAGGAGATGGCCATGTGCTTCAACCTCGTCCACCCTGGTCAGGAGGCTCCACTGAAACGTGCCCAGCCTCTAGCAACACTCGGACGTCCAGACAGACATGTGGTGGCTGTATTTGAAGTGCCTTTGCCAGGAATGGCACCTGGGTCCCCTGCATGAAAAACAAATGCCCTGAACCGCCACCACCCTCAGCTCTGGCGGAGGTTTCCCTGTGCTACTGCAGCTCTCCAGGCCAACCACTCCTGGAATTCCACCTCTGCTCCTAAACCAGGGGTACTCCACCTTCCTCAGGCCACGACCCTTTCCTCATGTGGTGGTGACCCCAACCATAACATTATTTTTGTTGCTACTCGTAACTGTAATTTTGCTTCTGTTATGAATCGGCCAACCCTTTTGAAAGGGTCCCTCCACCCCCAAAGGGGTCATGACCCACAGGTCGAGAGCCACTGTTCTAAACAATGCCGGCAGCTGGCCTCCTCTCCTGGCAGGCCATTCTCTGAAGGACGGGCCACAGCACATTTGAGCAACACCATGCGGAGTCGTACCCAGAGGAGCCCTCCTCACCAGGGTCAATTGAGAGTCAAGTCCAGCTCCCTCATGCTGGCAAGGATCTGCCTTTTGAGGGTCTCTCTGCCTCTTCGTTTGGCGAGTAACTTTGCCTTCTTTTCATTCAAACCTGTTGGTTTAATCTTCTCCCTTCCTGAACCTTCCGTTCCCCTGGGGAGTGGATGATAGAGTCCCATGTTTCAGTCATTGGTCTGACAAGAGCCAGGCAGCTGCTGAGGCCAGCCTGAAGGCAGTGCCCAGGGAGAAAGGCAGGCAGCCCAGACAGCTCTGCTCCCCAGTAAGGAGGACCAGGGTCTCCCTCAGTACAGTACAGACTGTGCTCCAGTACAGCTTGGATTCTGCTGCCAAGATGTGTAAGAACTATCTATCACCCCTTAACCTGTGGATGGAATCATATTTGAAAATAGAGTTTTCTGGTTATGTTCACGGGTTTGTAATAAGACTGAGTGTGTCTTACACCTAGGATGTTTGAGATCTGAAAGAGGAGATGAAACAAGGAAAATAGAAAGATTCCCTTCCAGAGTGGATGGATGGAATCTTTCCCAAGAGCAGTGGTTCTGGACCTTCCTAATGCCGCGACCCTTTAATACAGTTCCTCATGTGGTGGTGACCCCTAACCATAAAATTACTTTCATTGCTACTTTATCATTGTCCTTTTGCTACTGCTAGGAATCACCGTGTAAACATCTGATATGCACAATGTATTTTCATTGTTACAAATTGAACATAATGAAAGCATAGTGATTAATCACAAAAATAATATGTACTTAGAGATTGTGGAATATTTATTTCTAATGGAAAATAAATGAAATTTTGTCTTGAAGCATGATATCGCCTGGGGTAACAGTCTTCATGCCAGGTACTCATATGTGGGTGTATCTGCATGTGGGCAGACTCACCTAGAGATGGATAGAGAAGCGGTGTCTCAATTTGTGTTTTCAGATGGTCTTAGGTGACCCCTCTGAAAGGGTTGCTTGGGCTCCCAAGGGGGTCATCACCCACAGGTTGGGAGCCTTGAAATTGGTCTTCTCCACTGCTCAGTGATGAGAAACACACTTTTGTTCATTGCCGCATTTCTTGCCGCCATTTGTTCATGGCATTTCTGTTACAGTAGCACTAGAAACAAAGGCAGACACCACGTCCGTTTTCCACCCCATGCTGGACACAGTGTCAACTCGCTGTGGGTGTCCAACAAATACGAGTTGAGTCGACTAGATGTGTGGGCCCCCCCTCCCCTCCCTCCCCCTGGGCAAGTGACAGGGATCCAAAGATCAGAGCAAGCGTTTCGAACAGGGGCCGAGCCTTAGGGACCAGCTGCCAGCTTTGCCTCACCAATGATCTCTCAGCTCTCTGTGGTTGGCTAGCAAATCACCCCCACACCCCAGCACCTGAACATAAACCAGGTGTGCTTTGTCCTTCCCCACGGTCTGAGAGGTCTAGGGGGCTCTCGCTCAGGTATGGCAGGGGCCGAAGTCATCTTGAAGGCTTCCTGCCTCCTTAGGAGTCTGGCGAAGACCTCCACTGGGACTCTCAGTCTTCCCCGGTGGTGAAGGCTTCCTCCCAGCATGGCCGCTGGACGCCGAGCAAAAGCATTCCAAGAGCAGCGGGCAGAAACCAGATTTCCCTCTGTGAAGGAGCATCAGAAACCACACACAGACTCCCTTAGCCGGACGCCCTCCACACTCAAGAGGATGGAGCTGAGACCTTCCTTGGGAAGAGGAAAATGTGAGCTCTCCATGGCCAGGCAGCCTCATGGGGTGGGAGATGCTGTAGTTGGTCTCTTCGAAAGTTGATTCTGCCACACCAGCAAGGAGGAGACTGGCAGACCTGAGGCTCAGCCCCGGAGCTTTGGACTTATTAAGTCTCCTCTCTCCAGTCAGAGCATGCTCCAGGCAAAGGAGGTTGCAAGGTAGTGTCTGGAAATTTGACCTTGGGTCTAGGCATCTGGAAGGGCCCCATGGAGCTGACTGGGTGATAAAGAAAGCATAGCAGACCTGAGAGGCCAGAAATAGGTGGCTGCTATGGATTAGATTATGCCCCTCCTTGCCCCAAAATATATGTTGGCACGAGAACTCCTTCATCTGTAATACAATGTAATCATCTCTCATAATGTAATTTATGTAATGGGCTTGTGGGATGAAGACAGGACTTTCCCACAATTATATAGACTCCAAAATATTAAGCAAACAATTTGCCAGCATTTAGTTGGAAGTCAGTAGTTAGATAGTCTCCCTGAAACTCCCAATTATCTGAGGCCTTTGTGTGTCTCACAATAGAGCTGACTCCCCTGCTGTTAGGATGATGGTTCCTGTCCATTGAAGCCTGTGGGCGGATTTACATGCTGTTGTTAATGATCTCTAGTGTAACCTTTTTAGCCACATCCAGGAGTCTGGGTTCTGGTCTTGTCACAGGGGACCCCAATAGCTCCCTTTCCTGTAACGTGTGCATGTAGCAAAACCCTTTCCTGTGAGATGTGTCCTTACCTGCAATTAGCAATCTGGCATGGTGCCAAAGGATATATAAGGATTGGGCATGATAAGAGACCCTCTGTCTCCTCCCCTCTCTCTCCAGCCCCCCTCAGTGCCAGACGCTGTGTCCCGCTCCCTCATGTAATCCCTTCCCTCACTCTGTCTCTCCACATGGACAGCCCCATTGGCAGAGATGAGCATGCTACTATGATGTGAAATGTGTCTGACTCTTATGATTTCTGTCTCATGCTCTCCATAACGTTACTATAATAAATAATAATCATCGCCGTACAACTGCACCTACCGGACCCGGGATGTTTGTATCAGAGGCTGGCCTTCCTCTGATGTGGACTCAATCAGGTGACTTACCAATGATTTCTGCGTTATGCAAAGTGTACCATGGACACAGAGACAAGCACACAGGCACCAGGGAAAGACAGGCACTATCAGGCAACTCCAGACCCCGAAATGCCAAAGACTGCCTGCTGGGCCTCCTGCAAGAGCCACACACTAGATTCAGGCTTCTGGACTCCCGAGCTGCAAAATAAGTTCCTGCTCTTTTAATTCTTCCAGGTGTCCTATGTCTGCCACAGCACAATTAGTGGCGCAACCAGTCGAACACTGGGGAGAATTGGTGTGCCCTTGGTGAAGGCTCTTGGCAGGACACTCAGCTGAAAGGCACAGACACCTCCAGTGCCAAACACAGAGAGGTGGTCTTTCTCAAAAGCAGACCCTGAGACCACATAGGGGCACAGTCTTTGTGTGGACATCATGCTAACGGCCTGGGCTTGGCACGTGCCGGTATTTCCGAGGGCAGCACTGCCATCACCAGGTTCCCTCTAGCCCAGGGGGCACCTTTGTGAACTCCGTTGTCCAGTCAGACTTGGCCGCCCATGCAGCTCAGCAGGCAGAACAGGAGCTGGGTCTCCCCTCCCCAGACAGGGAGGTCAAGAGGACAGGAAAAGGAAGGGGGCTACTGAAGAGGCTGCTGCAGCACCCTGGACTTGCCCTGGTCCATTCAACGGGCACGTGGCAGCTCGGGGAACACCCCTGTGCCCTCCATGAGATGCTACTGTATTGATTGCCCCACTGCATTCCTCTTCACAGGCAGCTGGGCCAAGCCAGACTGCATGAGCAGCGGATCAACCATTTCTCCCGCTGGATGGACTGACCTTAACCCCTGCTGGGACACCTCCTCTATCTCCTGGAAGCTGTGCAGGTCAGCAGAAGCAGCAGAGCTTGGTAAGAAGTACAGTTTCTGGCCTTGGTAATCAGCATCAGTCACGGAGGGGGTGGAGGTGGGGGGGGCATCTTTAAAAGGAGATTTAGTCTGGGAGGTGAAGGGGAAGGCTCCTGAGCTCCCCCTGTAATCCCAGAAGCAGGAGGACCAGCTATAATTCAACAGATTTCAACCCATGGCAACCCGACATGTGTCAACTGTGCTCCCCAAGGTTTCCCTGCTGCTGAATTCTCTGTGGATCTCCAGAGAGAGAGCCTCTGTGTGAACACAACCTCCCACTCCTTTAGTTAGCTGCATAGTAATGACTCCAGCACCTTGAGTAACAGGCTGTCAAGTGGAAAGCCTCACAGCCTCCCCCATAGGCAGGCGGGCTGTGAGAGAAGCAAGAGAGGAACCTGCAGGCTGAAGCCTCCCCCTCACCCCTGCTTCTCCTGAAGTGCCTCTTGTACAGGTCCACTTAGCAGTCCACAACGCTGGCAGGTGGCTATTTCCACCTTCCTATGAATGCCAATGTGTGGTGCTGTGCCTTATCTCTTTGGAGCAGGCTGCAGCGCAGTCTGGAGGCTTGCAACCCGCGATGTTGCAAGCTCCAGAGGCAGTGGAGTCTGTGCGCGCACCGTAACCCCGCTCCCCGCTCCCCGCCCCCGCCCCTGAGGCTCTCCAGCTGGAGCATGCGCAATGGTCACAGGTTAACAGCCCCCCCACACAATGTCTGATTTTGGTCTGTCAAGGGTGGAACACAAGAAAATGCTTTTCTGCTGAGTCCCAGTTGTGGCTGGAACGGTTGGTAGGGGGACTCCCCCTTCATCTCGTCAACACCTCCCTTTGGACCCGGTAGAGACTTCCTCAGCCTCCAGGTACCTACCCTCTTAAAGAATTCTTTTTCTTTTAAAATATTCAGCGATGGGAGTTTTTAAAAAACTAAACTCACTACCATTGAGTCCGTTCCAACTCAGCAACGCTGGAAGACAGGCTGCCCTGCCCCTGTGGGTTTCCACAATAGCAGCTCTGTACGGGAGTAGAAACTCTGGAACTGTACTGAACTCTGGAGTAGAAAGCCCAGTCATTTTCCCAAGAGCTGCTGGTGCTTTCCAACTGGCGACCTTGCAGCTAGCAGCCCAGCACATTGGCACGTCACCACCAGAGCGCCTATACATGTGAGGCGTGTTCTTACTGAGTTCACCCAACTTTGCAGACCTGTGTTATGTTGGCTGTTGGACTGGGTCTTTGGAGGGAAGTTTATGCAGCTGGCTCGCATCCCGTGTGAATCTTTCCTCACAAGGTGCCCAGTGATATTTGTTCCACTTGTCCAAATTTTCTTTAATTGGGTCAAAGTGCAAGCCTAGAGTGTGTTCAAATTACAGAGAAGGGTTTTCACTGACGGGATGGTGATCTGGGTTGGGCAGTAGCTTGTGTTTCGATACTCTACGACATGTAAGTGGCTTTACTCTAAGAAGGGACTTCACCAGTCATGAAAAAAGGAATTGAAAGATAGTGGAATTTTTCCATGAACTTTTTAAAGTCCCTCTTTCTTGGAAAAGTGGGGAAGGGCGTCTGTGGCTACAATCATGGAGGCTTGGGGTCACCCAGGGAGCGAGCCTATAATAGCAAGCAGAAACGTTACAAGGTTAGCTGATTCATTTTCTAGCAGATTCCTTACTGAGCTAACTCAGTAAGTTGTGAACATATGCTCCCCGAGGCCTGCTGAGCAAGCACTCTTCTGAGACCATCTTGACAAACATTTACTGACAACCTTTCTCCACAAGCCACATTCTTGTCCTCTCTATTGTTTGCTAAGGATGATTAAGGTTCACGAGAAGTTACAGCTCTACATGACAGGCTTTTGGGATGAGAAGCCTTTGAAATGCAGAATGGAGTACTTCGGGCACGTTTAATTCAACGATGGATCTCTGATTTAGACCTAGGACGGTCGTCTTCAATCATGTCACACACCTCAATTTTAGAATAGCCCCACGTCGCAATAGCTGACTGTCTGACCTCTTGAGTAAAGGACTTATAACCTATTTTCTAATATGGTCCCTTAATGCTTGCAAACATTAAGTAAGACCTTCTCCCTGGAACAGTTCCTAAATAATCATCACGGCAATATTTGCTGTTGCAGCCTGTCAAGGAACAATTCCTTCTCTTTATCTAGTTTAAACCATACCATTTCTCAAGCCCTTCTGCAAACACATCCGCCATATGATGGCTATCAGCTGCTTGTCTCACAGTTAATGATGATAAGCAGCCTAAAGCAGAGCTTTAAAGGGAGAGGGGGACCTACAGAGAGGGGGAGCCTCTGGTGTGCCAGGTACCTTTGGGGCTTTTCCCACAATCGTGCTGTTGGTTCCATTCCTGGGGCTCTTGGTTCCCTGTGCCCTTGTCTTTGAGTGATTGCGGGCCTTCTAGTTGCCTACTGGTGGCGTTCATGCAGAGCATCCATGTTACAGTTAATATTCTTTGTTTTTGTGCTACTCTGCTGTCTCCCTGAGGTGTGACCTCAGGGGACACACCACATTCAGGGTGTGAAGAGTCTCTAGGGACAGTCTGGGGGAAGTTTCTCAGTCGCTCGTCGTCTGGGGGAGTCCTCTGTTCTCTGCTCCTCCAACTTAACCTAACTTTCTTCTTTTGTTAACAAGCGTTTGGGACCATTCTCGGCCCAACTCTGCTGCCCACGGTCAGCGCAGGCCGTGGTGGGAGCCCGGCACAAGCTCGTGGTGGGCGCAGGGTAAGTGAGCTTGTGGCTCATCTCTCGGATTTGGGTTCTTTTCTTACTGTCTTTCTCCAGGTGAGTAGTTTTCTCAGGTGCCACTTGCAACCCTTGAAAACCTCAGACCCCACTCCCTTCCATGGGATGCAGATTGGGATTTTTCTGCACTACATTATGCCAATTGATTGAGTCCCGTGAAGCTATTGTCCCCCAGACCCTTTGGGAAGGTGTTTGGTTATGTCTTTGGGGTTGTGGCATTAGGAAGGTTGAGAACCACAGTCCTATGGCGTTTTCCTAACCCATGTGGTTGTTACATAATCTGCTGTCAGTTTGAGACTCAGAAGTGAGCGGGGTGGTGTTTAGCCTCTCAAACAGGTCATAGCGTGGTGACCTCACTTGGAGGCACTAAGGAAATAAATAGCTCCTGGGAGGCAGGACACATGGTCAGTCCCTGGGAGACATCCCTGCGGAGAAGACACAGAGAGCTTGCCTACAGCCCTGGAGCTGAAGGAGCCAGGTAGAGACCCCTGCCAGTGCTGAGATGTCTCTAATAGTACTGGGCTAATACTGAACTTATCGACTTGATCTGGACTGGGCTGGGATGTTTTCTTACTGCACAGTGACTATATAAATCTCTTCCTTATACACCTACGAGCCTCCTTGAGTTTGTTTCTCTAGTCTGCCCGGATTAACACACCCATTAAAAACTGACTTGAGGGCTGAGCCCCTGGTGGCTTAAGTGGTTGAGTGCGGGACTGCGGCCCACGGGCTTGGTGGATCAAATCCAGCGGCGGCTCTCAGGAGCAGCACTGGGTAATGCCCACGACCACCAGAGGCAGTGATGCCAAAAAAAAAAAAAAAAAAAAAAAAAACTGACTTGAGGACCGGGTAAGAAGAGGATCCAGCTTTCCATTTCTTTTTCTTTTTTTTTTTCCAGCTTTCTGTTTCAAGGGCAGGTAGTTACCGACTTTCAACTCGCTCGCTTCCATAACCAGAACCCCGTGGTAATTCCATTCTAATGTAAGTTGAGTGGCATTTACTAATTTTTGTTTTCATTATCATTGCCTTTACTATCAGGCTCTTGATAGATTTGACTTTTATTCGTTTGAAGGAGAGTTGGAAACGGTACATACAAATGTCCAACATCAACATCTGCACTTCCCAAGCTTCTCTAGTTATAGGCTGTAGGTGAGTGGGGGCGGGGCGGGTGAGTGTGTTTGCCAAAACATGAACAAAATGGAATTAAAGGATGATAGAATTTTCCTGTGAACTTTTTGGAGCCTCCTGACATCTCCTCATCTATTGTTTGTTCTCTGATTTTCCTTTTGGAGCTTCCTGATAGCACAAAATGTTTCGTTTTTACGTAGATGGTTACATCTACCCTTTCTTCCATCTCTTCTGAGAGTCCCACCTTGTTAAATAAAGGCTCCCTCGTCCTAGATCACACACATATGCTCCTAAATCCCGTTCTACTGCATTTGTGTTTAGTGTTCATTCTTAAATGTGCCTAGAATTTGTTTTTATATCTGACTACAGTGCAGTGTCCTGTGCTGGTGTAAAGCTAGATTTCCAGAGGCTCACATGGTTAAGCATTCAGCTGCTAATCTAAAGGCTGGTCATTCAAATCCATCTAAGGGCTACATAGGAGAAGCCTGACTAGCTGATTCCATAATGTGTGCAGTCAAGACTCCCCCACGAGGCCCGCCGTTCTGTTCTGTCACATGGGTCACTGTGCATCAAAATGGGTTCAAAAGCACCTGGCAACAGGAGAGGCTCCTTTTGTTTTTCTTCAAGTTAGATTACCAGTAGTGCCCACACAATTCACTAACTCAACTATGCTTGATGACTAGAAAGGCTACCCTTGATGACTTGGCTCATAGTCTAGGCTCCTCTATGGAGTCCTGGTGGCATAATGATTATCATTTGGGCTGCTGACCAACAGTTCAAAAGGACCAGGTGCTCCAAGAGCGAAGGTTCCTACTTCCATAGGAAACCCACAGGGCCAATTCTGACGCATAGGGTCATCAGGTCAGTATCAACTCAATGACGAGATTAGCCTAAAAATGGAGACCTGCTGGTGCTGTGGGTTAGCTTTGGGGCAGCTAGCCACAAGGAAGGCGGTTCTGACCTACCAACTGCCTCATAGAAGAAATGAGAGGCTCTCTGCTCCCATAAGATTTACAGCCATGGAAATTGTATAGAGTCACTGCGAATCAGAATTGGCTTGATGGTAATGGGTTTTGAACTAGTCTATAAAGGAACTTGGCATTACTTGGTCATGTACTCAGCTGCTAACCGAAAGGCCAGAGCTTAAATCCTTCAGGTGGTCCTCAGGAGGAAACCCCGACAATCTGATGTTGTAAAGGTTTTACATCCTTGAAAACCCTTGGGGGCCGTTCTGGTCTGTCCAATGGAGTTGCAATCGGTTGGAATCAAATCCACAGCAGTGGGGTTAAAGGTGGCCTCCATGTGCTTATAAAATTCTTCACTACTGTTCTCTAAATTTTTGAAATGTATGATTGGTATTTTTTCCCCATATAGCATCTTAAATCACTTTGTGGAGTTCTCAGAAGTTGCCTTCGGAGTGTACTGGCTTTAAACATGTATATTAATGCCTTCAAATTGTATTCTAGAATCATAAGGGCATGTTTATGCTGCTTGTCTTTCCACACAAAAGCACGTTCTGTGTGTCTTCATTTGTTAAGTTATTTTTTTATGATGCGTAACACTATATCACCATTTTATGTGTGTAGGTAGCATCCCTTTTCTTGTTAAAGACATCCCTAGGAATTTTATAGGTTCTGTTGCTATTATGAATGAGCTGGGTTCTTTCCACCCCTTTCTAAAATATTTATAGCTATCATAGATCAAAACTCTATATTTATCTACTTAAATTCTCTCATTAGTTTTAATATTATTTTATTAAAATCTATTAGGCTGTCTAGGCATGCCCTCATGCCATCTGTAAAAAAGGATATTTTCATCTTCTTTCCCAATATTTATTCCACTCAGTTCATTTTCCTATCACATGATGTTACTTAAAACCTCCCAAGTCATGTTAATCAATAGTGGCGAGAAAAGACACTCTATCTTGTTCCTGAATTAATAGAAATGTCTCCAGCATTCTCTCACAGAGCAAAATGTTTGCTTGTGGTTTTTAGTAAATAGTCTTCATCATCTTCGAGCAGTTCCTATCTATTCACACACAGCAGCCTCTTAAAAAGGAAAAATGTGCCTGTCAGATACACGAGACCTACCAAATATCTGTAAAATTGGCTACATAAATAGTAGAGCATAAATCATGTTTCTGTTTACTTTAAGGCAGTATGCATCTCATACATGTGGGCAGTTGGGGAATTTGAGGCAAAAGCAAATGAGGAGTCGTTGGTAATACCCAACTCCAAGGGTCACCTAGATGGTACAAACAGCTAAGCACTTGACTACCAACCAAATGGTAGAAGGTTTGAGTCCATTGAGAGGCACCTAGAAAGAAAGTCAAGCTGTTCTACTGTCCCCAACTTGCACACTCTATAGACCACACTTCTACTCTGACACATGTCACCACAAGTCAAAATGGACTTGATGGCAGCTGAGTTGACTGGCAGTCAGCCTGAGCATAGAAGACACCTCACATTTGCAGAATTCTGGGTTCAGCTAAGAGCTCAGCAGTCAAAAGACAATACGCATATGGGTTTCCAACTCAGGTGAGGAATAGGTAGGTGAAAGGGAGACAAAAGAAAGGGAATGGTGAACTTATGGAAGAGGCTGGGTCCCGGGCCGGGATAGCAGATCAGAAGGAGAGGACATCATAGCTGGCTATCCGCCCCCTCTGTCCAATTCCTGGTGACACCATAGGACAGCCTAGGACAGTCCCATAGGTTTTCCTAGACTTTTCTTCCTTGTGGAAGCAGGTGGCCCCATCTTTTCCCCCTGAGTCCCTAGTGGTTTCAAGCTGCTGCTTTTCGTTAGCAGCCAAAACTTAACCCCTGTGCCACCAGGATTAGTCTTCCCAGTTGATGGATTCCTCGAAACCAGAGATTTTCCTACTATTTTTTCCTCTCCAACTGCCAGTCTTACCAGTTAACCACCCCTACTGGGAAGGACAAACAAAGGAAGTGTGCCAAGAGCATCCCTTCCCCTGGTAGCTTCTTGGAAAGCCAGGCTTCTTTCTCTTGACTCCCTCATCTGCAACTAGGACAAGCAAGGTCTGGCCAGTTTAGAACACAGGATAATTCCAGGATCAAGGACTGACTGCTGGGCACACTGCCCAGTGCTGGCTCTGTGTGAGTATAGGCATGAGGAGGGCAGAGGCTGTACCAAAAAGACCTAGTAGGCAATACACCATTTCACAAGGACACCACTTCAGGAGGTAGCATGTGAACAAAAACCAGTGTTACTGAAGGAAGACAGTGAGGCTGCACTGAAAGCATGAGTCAAAAACCAGGCTGTGAAGGAAGGTCAATTGCAATGTCTCAATCAACTGATGAAGCACTAGACATATTTACTTGTCTATACCAAGAAATTTGGAAGACAGCTGCTGGGCCAATTGAAGGGAAGAGATTCTTATTTGTACCCATCCCAAAGAAAGGTACGCAGCAGAATGCCATAACTATAGAGCAATATCATTGATGTCACATAAGTAAAATTTTGCTGAAGATCATCCAACGAAGGTTGCAGCAGTACATTAACAAGGAGCAGTCCAGAGGGCTGGGCCAGATTCAGATGAGGACATGGAACAAGGGGTATCAATGATGCATTGCATTAGGTAAATCTGCGGCACCTCTTTAGAGTATTGAAAGGCAAAGATGGACAAAATAATAACAATTTGTAAATTATCAAGAGTTCATAAAGGAAAGGGGAGTGGGAAGGGAGGGGGGAAATGAGGAACTGATACCAAGTAGAAAGCAAATGTTTTGAGAATGATGAGGGCAACAAATGCACAAATATGTTTGACACAATGGATGCATGTATGTGTTATGATAAGAGCTGTATGAGAAATGCGGAAGAGTACATATTGGGGCCCCAAAGCCCATCTGTAGGTGAAGCAACATCCCTTTACAGGGGAGGAGATGACCCAGTTAGGGTACAGTGTAGCCACGATGAAATATGTAACTTTCCTCTAGTTCTTAAATGCTTCCGCCCACTCTCATCCCTCTCCCCCCCCCCCACACTATCATGATCCCAAGTCTACCTTACACATCTGTACTCTGGTACAGATAAGAACTGGAAACATGGGGAATCCAGGACAGATGGTCCTTCAAGACCAGTGGGAGGTGGAGTAGAAAGCAGAAACTGATTACAAGACTCTGCATATCACCTCCTCCCTGGGGTCCGGACAATAGGGAAGTGGGTAAAGGGAAACATCGGACAGTGTACAATATGACAAAATAATAATAATGTATCAATTATCAAGGGTTCATGGGAGAAGGGGAAGTGGGGAGGGAGGGGAAATATGAGGAGCTGATACCAGGGACGTAAGGCGAAAGAAAATGTTTTGAGAATGATGATGGCAACAAGTGAACAAATGTGCTTTGCATACAGTGGATGTATGTATGGATTGTGATACGAGTTGTATGAGCCACCAATAAAATGGTTTTTTTAAAAGAGCTGTATGAGCCTCAAGTAAAGTGATTTTAATAAAAAAGAAAGAAAAGGTTTCAGCCTTTTTGCCATCAAAAGGAATCTGATTCATGATGACTCTATGTGTTACAGAGTGGAACTGTGCTGCATTCGGATTTATTTTGAATTTTTAATTATGAATTGGATGAAATCAGTTTTACAATCAATACATTTTGTTTCATATCAGATTGCAATCCCCACAATATAGTAGTGCCCATTCCACTCCTTATGTATTTCCCCTTTCTATTCCTATACTTGTCTGCCTTCTACATTTTGTCCCTGGACAAATGCTGCCCTTTTGATCTTGTACAGTTGCTAGTCCTAAGGAGTTCTTACCTTCCTGGTATTATTGTTCCCCTTTTAGACCTGCCTAAAGAGCTCTGGTAGCTTAATGGGTGTGTGTTGCGCTGCTAGCCACAAGGCCAGCACTTTAAAATCACCAGTTGCTCCTTGAGAGAAAGGCAGGGTTCTCTCCTCCCATAAAGAGTTAGCCTCAGAAGCTCACAGAAACAGTCCTTCCCTGTCCTACAGGGTCACTATCAGTAGGCATCAACTTGATGGCCATGCGTTTGGTTGGTATAGACTTGTCTGTTGTTTGCCACGAATTCAGTTCCAGTCCTGAATTATGTTTAAGGCCTATAGTCCCATGGTTGGCCTCTACCAAACCCGTAAGCCTGGACATTTAATAATTTGGGGGTTTGTTTTACATTTTCTCCCACTCTCTCGACATGTTATAAAGCAATGCTTTTGGATTGAGCCCCGGTGGCGTAGTGGTTGTGTGCGGGACTGCGGCCCACTGGGATGGAGGTTCAATTCCAGCAGTGGCTCCATGAGAGCAAAGGCTGGGCCTCCTACTCCCACCACCAGAGGGCAATGATGCCCAAAAAGCAAAAATAAATAAATAAAATAAAATAAAGCAATCCTTTTATGGCACCGTGCAGTTCTTCTGGTATCACGATCTTGGAGGCTGAGGTTCATATGAGTTTCCTCTAGGCACCAGGTTATAATTCAGTTCAAAAATGCTCAAGATTCAAGTGCATACTAAGGACAGTCTCTTCTCTACTGTGTCTGCAGGCAGGCCTCTCTCTGGCCCTTGGTCTCTTGACCTGGCCGCTACCTTTCTTAAGTAATGTCACAAAGCTCTTTTAAGGACTGCCAATAAATGGTAAGAGGGCATGCTACTCCTCTGTAAGCACTCAGCTACTCCCAAGCACTCAGCTCCAGCTCCCTGGTCAGCAAACTCAACTCCCCCAATGAAGTGCCCAGTGGCACGTCACTCCACAAGTCAGCTTTCTGGCTAAAATTAGTCAGCTGTACTTGCTCCATACACTGAGATATCCACCACTGCCTCGTGCTCTGAGTCCTAGTTCTGCTGTTCCTGCTCCTCTGATGTTAAAGCTGTCCTCTGGATCCAGGAGGTTCACTGCACAGCTATCTCAACGTCCAGAGAACACACTCCACTCCTGGCTCTTTCTAATAGTGATATTCCCACTTCCTGTTTCTTCAATGCTCACTTTACCCCTAGCAGAATGACATTCCAATAAATCCTGTTACAATTATTCACAGGGGAACCTAGTGAGTGTCTTCATCCTCTTTCTTACCCAGGAAAAATGTTGTGGCTAGCAGGACTACCGTTAAATAGTTACCGGATTGCAAGAGTAACATCCCAGGATTTACATTAGCCACTCTCTTTCCATTACACTAACAGCCTTTCCTGGCCCTGTTCATTTTGCATCTGCAGCCCTCTGTGTAGCAGGTGGGTTTCTTCAAAGGTTTCTTTAAGGAAGGAGCTCAGTTATTGCCTCTAAAATTAATCCCAGAGAGGGAAAACAAGAATAAGTGTGCGTGAGAAAACACTTTATGCTCACAATTGTATATATCGAACCCAGAGTGGTTCCTACACCCAATTGTAGGTATGTCTCAACTAAGGTTGAGTTCTGGAAAGAGAAGGCATAGGGTCAACTCTTAAAGGTCACCTTGTCCTTCAACGCCTGCCCCACCAACCTCAGGAACCTCAAAATATGAATGTGTTAATGAGCTCCAAGTTCACTGGAGAGGCAAGGACTGAAAACTCCTTCTTTGATAAACGTGAGCAAAGCTCATCATCTGAGTAGCTCTTCAGCCAGTTCAGGGAACAGCTGAGTGCCAGGGACAGAGTTCTCTGGAGGCACCAGGGCTAGCTCCTCTCACTACATGCCTCTGTTGGGAGGTCATTTAGAGATATGGCACAGCCTCCGGGAGTCTTAGGAAATCAGCATCAACTTATGCTGCTCTGCACGGCCTCACGATGTTGCCAATGGTTTGTGCTTGACAACTCAAGCCAAAGGTCA
Source organism: Nesogale talazaci (assembly GCA_004026705.1). NCBI lineage: Eukaryota > Metazoa > Chordata > Mammalia > Afrosoricida > Tenrecidae > Nesogale > Nesogale talazaci. The sequence goes on along the minus strand of PVJH01006324.1, from coordinate 83,221 downwards.
GCACTTCAAACCCACGTCGAGGTGCCTCAGAAGACAGGTGTGGTGATCTGTTTCTGAAAGACTACAACCTTGAAACCCTTCTGAGGCAGGTATGCACACATGGGGCTTCTCTTGTGAACAGTGTGGCAATGAGCATGGGTGCCCACGCAGCTACTCCTGTCCTGGGTCTTATTTCTCTAGGATATGTACTGAGTAGCAGGACTGCTGAGCTATATGTTGAGGCAACATCATACCACTTTCCACAGTGGAGGCACCTTTAACAATCTCATCAGCAGAATCTGAGGGTTCCAGTCTTTCTATGCCACCAGCAACAGTTGTTTTTGTTTTTGTTTTTTTAACATTGCTATTGATTTTCATCATTGTTTTGATTTGCATGTTTCAAATGGCTAATGCTTGTAAACATTTCTTCATGTTTTTTCTGGGTCTCTGAATGTCCTCTTTGGAAAAGAGTGTGTTCATATGCTCTGCCAATTTTTCAATTGGATTTTTTTTCTTGGGCTTGCTGGGGTGTTGAAGTTTTCTATAAATTTTTTGAGATCTGTACCTTGTTGACAAATTCTATTACACTGCTTTTCTGTATTACTTCCTCTGACTTTTGATGTTTCCTACATCAGACACTATTCTCCCATAGAATATTTTACTACTATGACTCCAGGTCATTTTTTTCCCCTTCAGTTCTTTCAGTTTAATATATACTGGCCATGTTCTGCACTTTTGGTTTTCTAACACCAGGTCTTTGCATATTTCATTATGATGTTTTACATTTTCTTCTCGAGCAGCCTATTGAAATTCTCTCTTTTACTTCACCATGTGTTCAATTTGCTTTCGCTGCTCTGCATTCAAGGGCAAGCTTCACAGTCTCTTCTGACATCCACTTTGGCCTTGTTTTTATTTCCTAACTCTTTCATGATCTTTTTCTTTCTTCACATATTACTGTATTTTTTCAGACCATAAGGCACACTTTTCCCACCCAAAATTGGGGGAAAGTGAGGGTGCATCTTCTGGTCTGAAGGTGTGGTACCCCAGAACATCTTAGTGTACTGCGACTATTTGGTTCCGAATATTTTTTCTTGTTTTCCTGCTCTAAAAACTGGGTGTGTCTTATCGTCAGGTGCATCTTATGGTCCAAAAAATATGGTATGTCCTTAATGTCATTCCACAATTTTTGGTTTGGTCTTCTGACATTGGATGTGCTCAAGGTTGTACTTTAACTCTCATGCACACGTTTTGCTTTCTTATCAGCTTCAACCTTTACTTACAATTGATGGTCTGTTCCACATCCGGCTCCTGGCCCTGTTTTGCTGATGATATTAACTTTCTCCAACATCTCTTTTCATAAATGTACTCAGTTTTAATGCTGTGCATTCCACCCGGAGAAGTCCGAGTGTATAGTCATTATTTATGCTGTTGAAAAAAAAGGTGCTTGTAGGAAGAACTGGTTGCCATTGAAAGATTCTTTCCTATGGTCTCCACATCATTTCTATCACCAAGGTCATATTTTTCAATTACCGGCCCTTCTCCTCTTTGTTTGCAGTTTTCTGTATTGCAATTACTAGTAACTATCAGTGCCTTTAACTTCATGCTTGATCAACTTCAGTCTGAAAATTTGGGTAAAATTCTTTAATTTCTTCAACACTAGCTTCAGTGCTTGGTATGTAAATTTGAATCATTGTTGTATTAATTGGGCTTCCTTATAGGTTTACAGTATCATCCTATCACGTAGAGTTGTGTACCTCAAGATAGATGTTGAGATGTTCTTCTTGATGATGAACGTGACACTATCATCAAAATTCATATATGACATATGTGATATTATATGTACACATATGAGAGCGTTTTACAAGGTTCATTGGGAAATTAAAAGAAACAGAATTTTTAAATTAATTTTTTGGAGGGTGTGTAAACCCAACTTGACAGCACAGCTTTGTTTTTTCTGCTCTCTTAAGTTTCCCTCCTTTGACAGGGTATATAGTCTTACAACTTTTTTATCATTCTGTACACAGATAGAAAAATATTTGTGTTTTCCTTCTCTGATTTCTGATGGATTTTTACTTATGTGGCTCCTAGATTTATATATATATATATATATATATATATATATATATATATATATATAATAGAAAGTGGAGGAGGGGATGGTTTAAGAAATTAGGTTTGAGTTCAAAATTTGTAGAGAAGGCAGCAGAGTGGCTGTCTTATGGCAACATTTCTATGTTATAGCCTTGAGGCAAAGGGTTTTCCTCTCAGTTTTGTTCTGCAGGCTTTAAGCTAATTAGAGGAAGTCTCCCGTACTGTGGAGGGGTATCTTCTTTTCTACTTAAAAGGCTCATTCCTGATGGTAGATGCTCATCATAACTACCAAATGACCTCACAGCAGCATCTAGACCAGTGTGTAAGCAAATCACAGCCTGCAACGTAGTCGAATTGACAGGAAAGCAGCCAGCACACTGGCTAAGGAGAACCAATCTTAGGGAGAGTCACGTACATCCTCTCAACTTTCCAACCTTGATCCATGAGGGGCTGCTGTGGAGGGAGCTCTTGCTCTCCTCAATGCTGGAGCCCCTGTTTTGAGGCCAGCTGCTAACCCCTTCCCTCCCAGGCGGTAAAGCTGCATCTCTCATGCACTGCATCAAGTCAAGTTTGACTGCGAGGGATCCCATGGGACAGAGTAGAACTGCCCCTACTCCCTTTCACAAGAGTAGTAAAGCCTCATCTTTTGCCCATGGAGCAACCGGGGTTTTGAAGTTACTGGTCTTGAGATTGGCAGCCCAATGAGCTATCCTGCTGAGTCACATGAAGTTCCTGAGCAGCTGTCAGATTGAACCCATCCAAGGTGCCTCTCGGTAGACAGAAGGTTGCCATGAGCTGGCCCAAGTGGCAGCCTCTGACACCAGCAGAGTGGACTGTGATGGTGAGGGAAAGGGAGCGCTGGCTTGGCAGCGAGAGCATGGCATCCACACCCCCCTCTGGGCTGGAGACAGGAACCAGTCTGGTTGGGTAAAAACGGAATCCTCTGTTGGCGCGTTGATTCTGACTCATGGCGGCACCAGGATGCCAGGGTAGCACTCTGCTTCACGGGGCTTTCAGCGGCTGACTCGGGAATTAGATCCCCAGAACTTTCCTCCCAGGCGCCTCTGGATGGACTTGAACCTCCAACCAAGCAAGTGAACTGCAAACCCACCGCCACCAAGGATCTGGATGAGAGAGAAAAAGAGACTAAGATTCAAATGGATTCCATGTCCGCTCTCTGCCACAGACAGACAGATGCCCACGCTCACACCCGCGCTTGCACTCCAGGGCTCTTCAGCTCCCCTCAGGGACCACCTGCCTCCCTGGAACACTACTCAGCTGTTTCGCTGGCTTATCACGCACCTGCACCCTCCGTCTCCGCTCCTCAGGCCCTGGGGGGCTCTTCATTTCATTTCATGGCTTGTCAAGGTGCTGTGATCTCCAGCAGAGGGTGACTAGAGTTATTTAAAACTGCTACTGTGCCTCCTTTCCACCCTCCCTACCCCAACCCCCAGCTCCCAGTGACTCACGCTCACACCCAGGCAGGTGGACACCCATTCTTCCCTGAGCACGACGGGACTCCACCCTGAGGGGTTGATAAGGTTGGGGGAGCCATACAGGGAAAGGACATTACCCTTGGGAAAGTAGCAGGAAAGGAAAGTCAAGGGAGAGGAGGATTGACACCGGGGCTGCGACAGTGAGCTCAATCTTAACAGCCGTGAGGGTGAAACAGGAATGAGCAGTGTTTCCTCCAAAAAGTGACCTGACAGCACCTCAGACTAGATTTTTGCCTCCTGAGGGGTGGGAGTGTTGTGCTGCCCGGCCTCTTGAAAACTCTGCTTTGAGGACTGGAGTCTACTGGCCAGGCTTGTGCTCAGCTCTGTTTCCATCCTTGGGCTTCCTTGAAATTGTTCAAAAGCTGCGCATCAACAGTTTTCTCTCTCACTTCCTGATTTCTTGTTCCTCAAATTCCCCAAACTCAGTGACTGGCATGGCAGGGAGGGCCGGATTTGCATCCGGGTCAATGGCCCCCATGCTCAACCCCTGCCCGCCTGGCCGTGGAGGTGTGTGTTGCTGTGACGCTGCATGGGTTTCTTCCGGGTTTCCAGGCTAAGATAGGGTCAGAAGAAAGGCCTGGCAATCTACTTCTGAGAACTGGCCAGCAATAACCCTATGGCTCACCCCAGTCCAATGGATAGCCCACCCTGTGGGTGCTTAGATGACAGCTAACAATATGGCCATGGCTAACAAACAACATGGGAGACTTTGCCTCAAACCACGCTCTGGTCCCAGTTCTGCTTAGCTCGTGGTGACCGAGGGCACGTTCTCTCGGCACTTTCTTTCCCAATTTCCTCGTTGGTAAAGCAGACTAAAAGTGATGCAGAAGAAAGGCCTGGCAATTGATGTCTGAAAATCTGTCAGTGAAAACCCTACAGACCCACAGCAGAGCATCATCCAGAAGAGAAGCTCCCAGGATGGGAGGCACAGGAAATCCAGAGTGGTGACGACAACGGGCTGGAGCACACCAGCGAAGGGGACGATGCTACGGGGCCAGGCAAGGTTTTGTTCTGTTGTAAGTGGCAACTGGAAGCTCTGCCAGCAACACATCCGTGGAACACTCAGGGTGGCGGCAGCACCTGCCTCGTGAGCCGAGGTGCTCCACTGTCTCCCTCTTGCTGCTTCCAAGAGCAGGCTGCACCTGATACACCTGGAAGACTGTGATAACATAGTGGGACAGGTGGTCCGGGGAGTGCCTTAAGATGGGTCTGGGCTTCGGAACCCAGGACTGTGTGGTGGGTGGGGGTAGGCAGAGGAGCCAGCTGAAGAGCAAGCAGACCTGTGGCCGCACAGCCTCTCCTCTGAGCCTCTGCTCCCTCCTTCATCAGAAGAAAAAGTTGGCACTCCGCTGAGACTGTGTCCTTGTGGCTTAGAGACTAGATGTCGAACATGTGTGGCACCTGCAGCTTATAGAATGAGCACTGGACACTGTTGTTGTTGTTTTCAATCATTTTATTGGGAGCTTATACATCTCTTATCACAATCCATTCATCCATTTGAGAGGTTGACACTCACGTGTCCATGTCACTTGCCGTGCTTGCCAAATTTCTGCAGGAGAGGAGCCCAAAGTAGGGCGAGGGTGGCTGTCCTTTCAGTAACATAGAGCTGTGCTCAAGATGCCATCCGAACAGGCACTCATCCAGAATGCCATGCCACATTGAGGCCAGAAGGGAGTGGCCAGGCTTCTGAGGAAGGGAAATCCAAGTCAGGGATGAGGAGTTGTGTTTGAGGCCACGTGATCTGAGAGGCAGGGACAGTCATGTACCTTCTCCCCACTCCAATCCCAGCATGTACTGCCACAGCCTCTCCCTGGGCCCTGACAGAGAAGTCAGAGTCCACCTCCGGTGTCCCCTACAAGGAGGGGTGCTTCCCACAAGTGGAAATTGTCATCATGTGGCGCCTGCATTGCAGCTTCTTCTTGTTGCTTCTTGTTAGGTTCCAATTGCATTACTTAGAAAGAATAAAGACCCAACAAGCTGCTGCCACAACCAGTCTGGCTTTTATTGCGTTCCTGGGTGCGCAGTAGAACAGTTCCATAAAGTTATGGGGGCCATGACCTTCCAAAGGAAGATCACCAGACGTTTCTTCCAAGGCTCCTCTACGTAGCTAGAATTGCCAACCTCTTACTTAGCAGCCCAGTCCATTCACCCTCTCACCTGTGCTACCCAGACTTTTGAGAAGAAATGGATGAGAGTGGAACAGAGTGGATTGAAGCAGGAGGGAACCATCCTTGGTGCACTGCACAGAGGATGAGTCGGTATTGTTTCATAAAATATTTGTTTCCACAGTGTCTCTGTTTGTGTCTGCATCTGGGTATATTTACAGATAATGTATTCTTGGCAGACATTTCCATCAAGAAAAGTTTGAAGTCCACTTTGCTGAATGTTGAAGTAGACACTGATATTGGACCGCTTGACTCAGAGCCTCTGGGCTCTGGCTTAGCCGCCCTGATTTTTCTACAGTGGGCACAGCTACTTGCCCACTTCCTCAGCCTACTGCAGGGGGAGGCCCATCTTCCCTGGGGGGTTTCATCACTTGGCATCTCCCTCCAGTGCGGGAAGCTCTGGAACCTTCTCATGCCCCAGAGGGTGAATCTCAGTTCTGGTTGGATTCCAAAGACCACCTTCACAACCTGATCTCCACCCCCCTTAAACCTGGGCAGGAATGCCAGGTACCGTCAGTCTGTTCTGTCCTCCAGGTCCTGCCACCGTCCAATTTCACTTCCCTCTGCTAGAAAATGACTATTAGAATTACTATTTCACAAATGGGAAGCTTTAGAGAAGAAATGTCACTTGCCTGGGTCTCCATGGTTAAATGACAGTGTCTGGATGGACACCCAGGCCTGTTCAACCCTCAAAGCTTAAATGCTTAACTACCTTGCCCTCTGCACAACCAGATGATATTCTTACTTTTCACCTCTGCTTGTGCAATCTTACCATCCTGGTAAGTCCCCAAGAGCAGAGATGGTGTCCATAGGGAAGGGAGGCGTACACAGGATGCCGTACACTGTGGACTTCTTTCCAGATGGTTTATCATAAGCATATATTTTCCACACCCCATCTGTCAATGTGCTGTACTGTCATGGCTTTCATTTTGGTGTGGTGCTGGAAGCTGTACACTCCAATTCTAAATAGTAACTGGGTCACCCGTGGAGGCGTTTAGCCTCCTCACCTATCACTGTCTGGGATGTGCTGTGGCCATAGTGCTGCTTCTAATTTATGCACTTTAATAGTAACTTTTCAACAGCTTCCATGGTCTCAGTTCTTTGCTTCGTGGTTTCACACCTTATGCTACATTAATGATAGGTGAGGAGGCTAAACGCCTCCATCGTGAATATATATGTGTAATTTGGGGGCTTCAGAACCAATTATTTGGTTTTCTGTGATTTCTTATGGGAAAGATGTGTTCAGTTCTCAAATTCTGTGGTGTTTCAACATGAATTTGGAACAAATCCAGTTCCACAACCAAAAAAGTATCACTATACTATATATTATAAATAGTTCTACAGTAGGATCTTTCTTCTTGAACTCCTGGATAGCATCTCCCTTCTATTCCCTCCCTCACCCTTCCTACCCCTACAACCCCCTTTTCCCCCTCTATAATAGTTTTAAGTTGTGTTTGCGGGGATGGGGGGCATATCTTACACAACCCAATATATCCATTTACCTACAATTCTGTTGTTTGATCCATCGCATAGGGTTATACAATTATCAAAGCTATCTTCTCCCTATTCCCCACGTCCCACCCTGCCCGCTTCCCATATCCTCAGGGAACCATTACTCCTGTGACTGTTTCTGAAGGATTATCTCTCTTGGCTTTCATGTACCAAATGCTCTTAAATACACAAATGAACATACACAAATCTCACATGATTCACGGGGATTAATAGATATCTTTGTTAGCATAGCAGAACCCAGCTGCTATTATATGCCGATATTTAACTTGCAACATTGCTACCTTCTTCTATTACTTCCAGCGGTTTCTTATGAAATTGATAGGGTCTTCTATTCTTCGAGACATGGCATCTGTAGACATAGCTTTATTCCTTTCGTTTCCCCCTTGGATACCTTTTATTTCCTCTCTCTTCTCCTTCAACTCCGGCTAAATAGAGTGATGATAAAGGGTTCCCTTCTCTTGTTCCTTATTCTCAACCTTTCTCCAATGAGAATAATGCTGGTTGTTGATTTTGCATCTCTGCCCTTAATTAGTTTGAGATATTTCCCTTCTATTCCTATTTTGAGGGGAGTTTTCATTATGAAAGAGTACTGAGTTTTATCGACTGCCTTTCCCTCACCAAGTTCTATGGTCAAATTGTTCTTCCCTTTATTTTATTTATGTGGTGAGTTACATTGAATGGTTTTCTAACACTGAATTAACCTTATAATCCTGACATGAATCCCACTTATTGTGAAATATGTTTCTGTTTGTTTTTAAAAGTTGCTGAAGTCTGTTGGCTAGAATTCGATTTAAAATTTTTGAGTCCGTGTTGACAGGTGATATTGGTCTATAATTTTCTTTTGTGTGATACCTTTGGGTACACAAGGGTACACTGGCTTCCTAAAAAGAGTTCAGTAGTGTTCCTTTTCTACCTTTTGGAAGAGATTGAGTAGGAGTGCTATCGACTCTTTTCTGGATGTTTGGTAGAGTTCTCTAGTGTGACCATCTAGTCCTGGGTGTTTTGTTGTTATTGGCAATTTTTTGTTTTCTTTCACGGCATCTCAATTTCTTCTTTACAAGGAATGTGTTTAAATTTTCTAGCTCTACTTATGTTCATTCGTATAGACTGTGTGTTTCTAGAAATCTCTCCATCTCATTTATGCTTTCATAGTTCTGGAAACATAGTTTTCATGGTAATACAGTATTAAAGTTTTTTTTAAAAACTTTGGTACCTGCATTGTTATGTATCATTTTCATTTCTTAATTTGGTCATTTGACTCTTCTAAGCTTTTCTCTTTTCAATGTAGCCAGTTCTTTGTATATTTTATTGATCTTTTCAAGGAACCAGTTCTGTTCTTGTTGACTCTTTCTATTGTTTTTCTATGCTTTATTTTCTTTCTTTATTTTATTCCTGATTTGTACAATTTATTTTGGTCTGAGAGTCTTTTATTTATTTTGTTCTTCCTTTTTCATTTGGCCAAGTTGTTGGTTTAAGCTAAGGATATTGGATATTTCTTCTTTTTTTAATAGTGGCGATTTTTGCTAAAAACTTCTTCCTGGACACTGTTTTTCCTCTGTCACAAAGAAATTTGTATGAGGTGTTTAACTTTTCATCAGTGTTTAGGAATTTTTTTAATTGTACCTATTGATTTCTTCTGTGATCCATGATTTTTAAATGGTGCATTGTTTAGTTTTATAATATTCATTACATGTTCCTATTTTTCTTGTTGATTTCTAACATAGCACTGTGGTTGGAGATATTGTTTTGTATGATTTTACTCTTTTAAAATGTTTATTTTTTTTTTAATGTTACTAACATGGTCTGTTCTGAAAAGGGATCCGAGACTATAACTGTTTATAGGAATACCAAGTCCGGTCTTTCTCCTGAGAAGTGGCTTGTGGTTTTGAACTGCTGACTGTGTGATTAAAGCCCAACTTCTAATCACTGTACCACCAGGGTTCCTATTGCATAATTATATTTGTATTTATAATTATGTAAAGACTTTCTTTATACACTGTAATAGATTTTTATTTTGTGCCTATTTTGTCTGATATCAAAACAGTAGCCTGTTCTCTTCTTTCTTTACTTTGAATAGTTTGACTTCCCCTTTACTTGTTTCATGAGATTCCCCCCCCAATTCTTTTATTTTTAGTCTGTGTCCTTGTGTCTAAGTTGTTTGCTATAGACACTGAAAGAATAGATCATAGATTTTATCCATCCTGACACTGTCTGCCTTTTGCATGGCACTGCTAGATCATTTTATATTTAAGGGCATATTGACAGCAAGGTATTTGCCTCATTAATTTTGCTGTTTATTGAGTGTCTTGTATCTTTGCTTTTTTAAATGATGATTTCTCTGCTTTTGCTTGTATTTGGCTGTTTTCTTTTGGTGAGCCTCTTTTTTCTTCTTCTTTTTTTTTCTCCAGTTTCTTTTCCCCCAGTGAGCATATATATCTTCCTTATAGTGTCCTCCTTCTCCCATTTCTGCTGGTATATCTCGATAAGAATCAATAATTTATATTTGATAAGTTTACTTTGTGCTTAAACTTGATATCATGGTGGGATTTAATTATTGATCTTATCCCCTGGAAATATCATATACTTGGTTTTTATGATTGTGCCACTGCATTTCTAGAAATCTCTTTATTTTTTTATTCATTTATCTTTATTGTGCATTAATATGAATGTGTGTTTAATGCTCCAGCCTTTCCATTTGGAATACCCTTTTAGTACTACTTACAAGCCTGACCTGGGAGTGGCAAATCCCAAGAGTTTCTCTTTGTTTGGGAATAGTTTGACTTCCCCTCATCTATAAAGATAGCTTTGTTGGGTAACGGAATTGTTTTCATTCAATCTTCTACATATGCCAATTCATTTTCAGAAACATGCACTAATTCTTATGACAAACACTTCATATGTTATTTTACATATTTCTCTGGTCATTTCATTTCTTGTTCTTGGTTTTTGAGAGTTTTATTAGGGTATGGCGTGGAAATTATCTTTTCATGTATCTTCTGATTGGGTATGACATATCTTCCCGTATTTCCAAACGTAGTTCTCTCTTCATATCTGGAAAATTTTGATTAGCTCTTAGAAAATTGTTGCTGTGCCTTGATTGTTGCTCTGGAATTCTACTAAATCTATTGTTAAACTTTTGTTTTTGGGCCATCACTGCCCTCTGGTGGTGGGAGGGAGTAGGAGGCCCAGCCTTGCTACTGGATTTGAACCTCCAACCCAGTGGGCCGCAGTCCCGCGCACAACCACTACGCCACCAGGGCTCAGCCCTATTGTTAAACTTTTTATTGAAACTCAAATTTCCTTTTCAATTTGTTTGCTTTTCTCTGTTCCTTTCTTGGGTGTTCCCATTCCTGTTTCTGGACTCACTCTGGCTTTCAAACGCCTCAGCTGTCATCAGAGTCCTGAAATCTCAGTCTCTACTTGTTTTATTCATAATTTATCAGGTTCCTGGGGGAGAGGAAAGGGGAGAGTTTGCTCCCTTTGTCATCTGGCCCCTTGCCCTCCCCAGTGCATCATGTGTTGGTACATCTCTCTGGTTATTACAGTGGTGGAGCAAATTTTTCATTAAGGTTATTGGCCGCTAAATATTTCTCTCCTGAGATTTGTGTACTCATACTCCTTTCTCATGTTGCTTGTGTTTATTTTATTGGTCTGTAGGCGTGATTTTATACATTTGGATACTAAGCTTTTGCCATTCGTCTATACTGCTAAGAAACGCTCCCAGTTCTCTGCATCGTGCTTTCATTTATTTATGATGGAGTGGAAGTGTGTGAAAACTGAAGTTTTTCATTTTAATGGAGTCAGGCATTTTATCAGTTCTCCCCTTTAACGTTCATGGTTTTTTAAAAGGAATACTTTGCCATGGTCCAAGACCTCAGTTAGGTGCTGGCAATGACATCAGTTTTTGAATGCAAGAGTGCTGAGCTAACTGGGCTGTGTCCCTCAGAGAGGGTGTCATGGATCGAATTGTTCCTCTCCAAAGATATGGGTGGGCATTTTAACCCTTATCTATCCATGTGGAGGCAAGCCTATCTGGAAATAGGGAATTATTTATTATGGTCATAAGGCCATAGCAGTACAACGTGTCCTAAGCTCTGAGTTATATAACTCATCTCTGAGTTATAGGAGCAGCATGCACGTGTGACCAAGAAGGAGGGCGAGGCAGATCCACTATGCAGACAAAGGCACGCTCGACAGCAAAGACGTCAGGAACCAAAGTGAAGCAGATAGGAATGACAATCCTGGAAGCCAGAGCTTCAGGGGAAAGGGGAAAGGAGACCACATATCTATTGGAGCAGTGGTTCTCCACCTTCCTTATGCTGCCACCCTTTCATACACTTCCTCGTGGTGTGTAACAATCATAAAATTGTTTTCATTTCTCCTTCATAACTATAGTTTTGCTACTGTATAAATTACCCTGCAAATATCTGATAGGCGGGATGTATTTTCATTGCGACAAATTGAACATAATTAAAGCATAGTGATTAATCACAAAACAATATGTAATTATAGATGGTGAAACATTTATTTCTAACTACAAATAAGTGAAATTTTGTAGCATGGTGTAGCATGGGTAACAGTCTTCCGATAGCCACAGTAAACTACATGGCTACATTTTGCGACAGTGTGTATAAAAAGCTAGCGTCTGTGTGAAGGTTGAGACGGCTTCTTTCTTACCAGATCAGCAGATCCGCATGTGGGCTGGCCGCCCGGAGATGTTAGAGGAGCGGAGTCTCAGTTCCTAAGACCAGATTAAATAGGGGTCACGACCCAGAGGTTGAGAACCGCTGTACTAGCGGCCCACACTGAATATTTCAGCGAACAAGAAAACAAGTAGAGTGATGGATTGCCAACAAGCCAGACACGGCGTGGTCATTTTTTTTAGCTCATTTTACTGGGGGCTTGTACACCGCTTATCACAAGCCATACATTGCATCCCTTGAGTCAAGCGCATTTGTACATCTGTGGCAGCATCTTGAAGTATTGCAAGCGGTCCTCTGATAAGGCAGAGATCAGATAACTGGTTCCCCTTTGCAAGGGACGCTCGCCCTTGCCGCTCCTTCGTCCTCGGGCTCCCGGGCTTGGTGTGGCTGCCAGCAGGCTCGCGCGCGGAGCTGTGCACCCGTGTTGAGCAGTTTGCACTTGTCCTGCCGCTGTGCTGCTTTGTCTTTTATCTTCTTCTTTCTTCATAGTTCCTTCCTCTCCCTGCCCCCCTTGCTTTGTTTCTCTCTCTCTCTCTCTCTCTCTCTCTCTCTCTCTCTCTCTCTCTTGTCCCTTTTCCTCCCCCTCTGCCACCTTGCATGTTGTGGTTTCCATCCTGCAAGGCTCCTGTCCCACTCTCACCACCCCCGCAGTCAGCCCCTCGGAGGCAGGTGGTGGCGCGCTCGCTGTGACCAAACACCGTGCTGCCGCTGCACCCAGGTTTGGCGGTGGTGGCTGTAGCCGTACTGGGTCACGTCGTTCCTTTCTTTTCATTCTTCGGAGTTCTCCCCTGTTCACTCTGTTTTCGAACTTTCTTTCCTCTCTTCCTCACCCCCTCCCCATCTTAGCGGTGCCCACGTCATCCATCCGGCCACAGCCAACAGCGCACACTCTTGCATGGCAAACACTTTGCTGTCCCTGTAGCCCAGTTTAGTAGCTAGCACCGATGCCAGTTCTGTGTCACTCCTTTTTTTTTTTTCATTTAGTCGTACTTCTTTGCTCTTTGCCCCTGTTTTTTCTATCCTTCCTCCTTTTCCCCCCAACATTTTTACTACTACAGAGTACAATACCCTCCACCTCCAGGGTGGCAGTGTCTGTTTCTCCAGACAGTGCATGACCCCACAGCGTGGCCACCACTCCTCCCGCCACCTTGGCGGTCAGCAGCGCCCCCATCATTTGGGCGGTGGGGCAAGAGCCACGTTCCACGGCAGCTGGGTTTGTGGACAAGACTTGCCACAGTGCCGAACAGCTTCTCTCTACCTTCTGCTCTCCCTTTTCCCTTCTCTCTTCTTTCGCTGACAGGATCCTAGTTCCTCCCTCCCTAGGCCGTGTTTTGTTCTTCCCCACCCAAGCCCTCCTTTTTCCCGTGTACCACACCAATTCCAAGCCAATGATCGCACCCAGCACACCTGCTGCCCCTTCCATGTGCAAGTGCCGCCACCGGGTGCCCTTCCCCTGACCTTCGCAGCTTGTCATCAGCGGCTCTGTATGGGCGGCTATCAAAGACTCAGAACCATCATTTGAACAGGCTCACCACAAACGAAGAAGTGGAAAGGGACATTAAAAAGACTCCCAATAACAGCAGAAAATAAAAATAAATAAATAAAAGTCCTGACCCAGAGAGCTTCTTTAGAAAATTCTACCAAACGACAGATGAAGAGCTGATGCCAAGTCGACTCAACTGTTCCAGAACACAGAAAAGCACAAAGCAATCTCAGGCTCATTATATGATGCAAGCATGATCCTGATACCTAAGCCCACACACAAAAACACTAAGAAAAAAAATTATAGAGCAATATTACTTAGGAACATGTAGACACAAAAATTTTCAATAAAATCCTAGACAATTGATTCTAGCAACATATAAAAAAATAAAAACATGAAGGAGAGGTGAGCAGAGAAGAAAGGGGAAAATGAAGAACTGATACCAAGAGCTTAAGTAGAAAGCAAATGTTTTGAGAATGATGAGGTCAACAAATGTACATGTGTGTTTGACAAACAATGGATGGATGGGTGGGTGGATGGATAGATGGGTGGATTGTGAAAGAGTTGTATGAGCCTCCAATAAAATGATTCAAACAAACAAACAAACAAAAATATCAGGACCATTAGGGTTCATTCCAGGAGTGCGAGGATGGTTCAACATTAGATAATTAGCATAATGTACCATATACTAAAGCAAAGGAAACTAGCTATATGATCGTATCAACTAATGCAAAAAAAAAAAGCATTTGATAAACTCATTCCTGATTTTAAAAATAGTCAGAAAAAGTAAGAATAGGAGAGAAATTCTTGAATATAACTAAGGATACAGACATAAAACCAATGGCAACATTCTTCTCAACAAAGAGAAAAGGAAACTTTTCCATTGGGAACAGAACCAGACACAGATGCCTTTATCAGCACTCCAATCCAATATAGGATTGGACGTCTTAGCGAGAGCAAGAAGACAAGAAAAGGAAATAAAAGCAACCCAAGTTAGGAAAAAATAATTTTTAAATCCCTATTTTCAGATAATATGATTCTACACATAGAAAATCCCAAGGACTCAGCAAGAAAAATTCTGGCATTGATAGAAGGATTCAACACAATAGTGGAGTATAAGATCAACATTTAAAAAATCAATTGGATTCCTTTATACAAAAAAAAACCAGCACACAATACAATTTATAAGAACTACGCAAAATAGATTTAATGATGTTTCAGTATATGTATTTATATGTGCTGTAAATAAAGCCAGAAATCAATACAATTTATAAGAACTACGCAAAATAGATTTAATGATGTTTCAGTATATGTATTTATATGTGCTGTAAATATAGCCAGAAATAAAATAGAGCATACAAGGGGGCAAAATTTCCCAACTGTATATTTGACAAGGAACTATTCTCTAAAATTTTTAGTAGATTTCAACCCATCAATAGCAAAAAAGACAAATAATCCAATTGTAAAGTGGGCAGAGGACCTGAACAGATATTTCACCAAAGAAGACATCCATGGAGTCAACAGACATGAAAATTTGCCATTTCAAGAGGTGAATCGAAACCACAATGAGCTATCTCCCTCCAGCACTAACAACAAGGTTTTGCAAAAACAAAAACCAGAGAACAACAAATATTGGAGAGGATGTAGAGAAACTGGAATCTTTATACACTGTAAAATGATATGACCAATGTATAAAATTGGAAATGCAAATAGCATACACTCCATCAATCATATACTAACGATATGAGTATATCCTAAAGAAATAAGAGCACTGACACAGATATCAGCAATCCAGTGTCCCTTCAAGCATTATCCACACTAGCAAAAAGACAGAAACCTACTTGGCTCTTAACAGAAGAATGGAGAGACCAGTTACAGTACATCCACAACATTAAGGAATAATGATGCATCTGCGAAACACCTTATAAGATGGATGAACCTGGAGGACATTATAGTGAGTCAATTTAGTCCATCACAAAAGGACAAATATTGTGTAACGTCACTAGAAAAAGTTTACACACTAAAAGTAATCTTTGAAGGTTCCCAGAGATACGAGGGAAAGGTAGGATGCATTACTAACCAGAATGTAGACATATATTACCTTGGGTGAAGGGAAAGATGATCTACAACAACAGAGAGACCAACACAAAGTGATCAGCACAAAGGAAGGCACTGGGAGTAGCACACGCATTAAAGGCAACAAAGGTAATTATTACCACAATCCTAATCCTGAATTATCGTAGTAACAACAATCCTCAAATGGATATGTAGACTTTCAAACTGAATAGGGTGCATGGGACTGCACTCATGAATAGATGTAAATTTGACAGAAGGTGTTTCTATATTTGTATTTATATGTACTATAATATCCAGGAATATAGTAGAGCATATAGAAAGCAAAATTATGAAAAATCTTAACTATAACTAAACACCTTGAGGGAGGGAGTTGATGGACCTGGAGGCAGGGGGGGGGGAGGGGGGGAGCGACTTAGGACCAGAATCTCTCTGGGCATCAAAGCCATTTGGCATTACACAGTCCAAATCAAACAAACAGTGTTCTTCATCCTACTTTGATGAGTAGCAGCTGGGATTTTAAAAAGCTTCTGAGCGGCCAGCTAAGGTGCAGCTATTGGTCTCTAGCTGTCCAGAGTCAAGAGGAGTGGACAAAGTCAAAGACACAAGGGAAAGATGACTCCAAAGAATGAACGGACCACGTGAACTCCAGTCTCCAAGTGTTTGGTTTCCTTGTTTCTGGGTCATCCTTAGAGAGGAGGTGGGTGACCAACAACAAGAATGAGAACACACATGGACTTCCAGGCAAAATCAGTGACATAATCCACTTCCATAAAGCATTCAGAAGCAAGTTTTTAATTCTATAGAGATTTAAGAATGAGCTATAAACATCCACGCAGGGGAAATTTCCTATCAGTATTGTTAAGTCACAGGGAGATTTTTTATGTTCATTTCAGAAATGCTAAACATCTTTTAAAAATAAGTTATATCCAGAGTATTTTGATCCTGCAAACTAAAGACTTGAGCATTTTATTCCCAGCCAATTGATAGGGAAAGACAACATAAAGAGATGCTTAGATGTGGGCACAGAAAATGTAACGTATGTGGAATAAAACCACATGAGCATGTACTCCATTAAAGAAGAGAGGGATTGAGAACAAGGGCCTAATGAAAATATATTTTAAAGTAGTTGTAGGTCTTTCTGTGCTTGATTTGGATCCAAATTTTAATAATCCAATCTGATTAGGTGCCAGCTTAGAAAAAAGCTTGGCCTGGCCGAGCCCCAACCCTCTTCCTCTACTGCTCTGTTCCTTGTTCTGACAGGTGTGGTTTTGAGCCAGAGCCGTGCCTCTAGAATTGAAATGCTGCCCCGTGTCATGCCTGACAGGCAACGAATATAATACAATAACATTTGGCGTTCTGCTCCAGCAGTTACAAACAATAGTAAACTTTTAACATGTCAAAAGGCTGTGCCAGGAGAATGACTAAGCAAATAATCCTTTTTTCCTTTCTACTAAAAAAAAAGTTAAATATGGCCATATAATATTAAGAAAATTAAATAATGTTTTTTCTGCATCCTGAAAAGTATGAAACTTTTACCTATGGTTTAACTTGTATAAAGTAATAAATTATCATGAAGCTCTGCAATGAGGTATACCCTCCCCATAACTGTAACTTTTTTCCAAAGCCATGTGCTTAGATTTTAGGGGAGGTGGGCATCACTACCCTCTGGTGATCATGGAAGCTACCCAGCCTTGCTCCCGGAGAGTTGCTGCTAGATTTGAACCACCAAGTCAATGGCCGCAGACCCGCACTCAACCACTCCACCACCAGGACTCAGCCTAGATTTTTTCTCTACAAAACAACCTCTTCACTTTCCAAGTACTCCTTGGAGTACTTGTTACACTTAATACATCTGTCAAATCCATGGTTCCATTCTTGGAAATATTTCTCAAACATGTCGGATGGCTGACAGCTCCTCCTTCCTTCACTTCTTCTAGATGGCCAAATGCTGTCTTTTCTTGTTCCTCTTCATTTTTGGAAGCAAAATTAAGTCACACAGAGTGAGATCAAATGAGTCCGGTGTGTGGGGCCATAGAAACATGCTGTTTTTTGCCCAAAACTGGAGCACTGAGATGGCTGTGTGGGGCAGGTGCATTGTTATGGTGGCAAAACTAGTTCCCCGTCTGCCACAAATCAGGCCTTTTCTGTTGCACACTGTTATACGATCTTCTCAGACCCTGTAAATAGAGAGCTTGATGAACAGTTTGACCTGGTAGACTCCAAATGCACTATCCCCCCTCACATTAAAAAAACAAATCAGCACTGTCTTGATCTTTGATTTTGCCTAACAAGCTTTCGGGAGGGCAAGGTGACAATGTCATCTTCCACTGGCTTGATTGATGCTTGTTTTCAGGGTCATGATAACACCATGTCTCTTCATCAGAAACGACCTTGGAAAAAAGTCTGGGACACTTTGGAGCTGTTCTTTCAAAGCACGGCATGTTTCTAGTCAAGGCTCTTTTTCCAGGTCAGTCAGAACTTGAGGCACAAGTTTTGCAGCAACCTTTCTCATTAAAATCTCCCCAAATCTTCCGTTAAAATTTACTGAGCTGAACCCAGATAACTCCCTCATCTCTTCAATGGTCCTGTGTCAGTTTTTGAGAACAAGTGCATAAGTTTTGTCAACATTTGTGCCTGTTTGGAAAGTTGACAGACATTCAGAATGAAATTGACATTTTGCTTTTTTTGAAATGAGTAAACCACTCATACACTTGAGTTTTTCCCATAGTACTATCATTGTAAGCTGTGTTCAACATCACAGCAGCTTCTGTGACATTTTTCCCTACCAGGAAACAAAATTGCACAGCCACACACTGCTTTCTTAAATCAGTCAACACAAGAAAAGAGATTTGAGTGAAACTGCTTTTACAAAAAAAATTCACTGTGACCAGAAGACACTTCCCAGGTGCTACCACTCTGTGTACTAACTTGGAGCGATTTGCTCCATGCTCACCTTGTGGGGAAAATGTATACTATAAAAGCTCCTCCCAGCAGAGATATTTTCAGGGTTTTTTGGGGAGACCCCTCATGTCATTATTCTCTATTTATAGCATCTATCAACTAAGACATCTGAATGTTCTTATGCTAATTGTTTTATCTATAATTTATTTTGTTGAAAATATAGACTACAAAACTTACCTCAATGCAATTGTTTGCACAAGTATTCTTAATGATGTGAACGGCTTTTTTTGTGAGTTGTGCAACCAGTCTTACCCTCAATTGTTCTTCCACTATTAAAATAAACTCGCTGCCCAAGGTCCCTATCACCATTGACAATTTCATCCCATCTAGTAGTACTTAAAAGGAGTCTTGGGGGTTCAGTAGTTGGGTTGAGCTTGTTGAACTGTTATCTGCAAGATCAGAAGTTCAAAACCACCAGCCCCATTGAGGTGTAGGACATGGTTTTCTACTCCCACAAAGAGTTACATACAGTCTTGGAAACTCATAGGGGCAGTCTACCCAGTCCTAGGTGTCACGATGAGTATGCGTCCACTTGATGACAGTGGATTTGGTTTGGTGTTGAGGTATTCCTTAAAAGAAGAAAAAATGCTTAAGGCAAACATTCTTTACTAGTTAAACTCAACCATTGTTTGGTTTTAAGAAAATTAGTGTAAATATTTTTCCTTAAAATAATTTGAGGTTAAAGATGGTCTCAGGACAAGAGATTCAGAAGGTTGTCCAACTACCATGACTCCCGAAAGTCTGGAACCCATGAGAAGGTGAAATTCCCCTTTCAATAATGACCCTTTTATGAAATCTTTGATCAAAATATGAGGTAATGGTACTTTGGCACAGTTGTAGATAAAGATGCAGTGTGGAGTTTTTGGCAGACCCCTACTGGTGAATCATAGAGTAGATCATTGGGATTTTGGAGTTAAGTCCTGCCAACCTCTGTAGACAACTACTCCTCCTTTGAAAAACAGCCATTGATATGTTACTGGGCTTTAGTGGAGACTGAACACCTGACCATGGACCACCAAGTCACAATAAAGCCCAAACTACCCATCATGAACTGGGTATCATTGTCTGATCCACAGAGTCATAAAGTTGGACATGCTCAGCAACATTCCATTGTTAAATGGTAGTGGTATATATGAGATCGGACCAGAACAGGACCTGAAGGTACAAATAAGCTGCATGAAGAAGTGGCCCAAATGCCCACAGTCTCCACTCCTGTCACATTACCTTCTCTCTCCCAGTCTGCACCAATGGCCTCCTGGGGAATTCCTTATGATAATTTAACTGAAGAACAGAAAAGTTGTGCTTGGTTCATGAATGGCTCTGCACGATACACAGATGCCATTCATACGTGGACAGCAGCAGCACTACAGCCCCTTTCTGGGATCACCCTAAAGGACAGTGGTGAAGGGAAATTCTTCTCCCAATGGAAAGAACTTTGAGCAGTTTACCTGCAAGCAAAAATGGTTAGGTATATACTGATTCATGGGCTGTGGCTAATGGCTTGGCTGGATCATCAGGGACTTGGAAGGAACATGATTAGAAAATTGGTGACAAGAAAGTGTGGGGAAGAGGTAGGTGGATGGACCTCTCTGAATGGGTCAAGAAAATAAAGGTAATAGTGTCTCATGCTCACTAAAGGGTTACCTCTGAAGAGGAGAACTTAACAATCAAGTGAATAAAATGACACGCACTGTGGAGACTGGTTCTCCTCTTTCCTCTGCCACGCCTGTTATCGCCCAATGGGCACATGAGCAAACTGGATATGGTGGCAGGGATGGAGGTTATGCATGGGTGCAGCAATGTGGACTTCCACTCACCAAGGCTGACTTGGTCACAGCCACCGCTGAGTGTCTCATTTGCCAGCAGCAGACACCAATGTCAAGTCCAAGATATGGGACTATTCCTCAGGATGATCAACTGGCAACCTGGTGGCAGGTTGATGACATAGGACCCTTTCCACCATGGACGGGGCAGCACTTTGTTCTAATTGGAATAGACACCTACTCTGAATATGGATTTGCCTTCCTTGCTTTGCCACGCCCCTGGGATATACATCTCTTGAGCTGGGGACTGTCCGACTCTGTCATCTGGCTGACTGTTGGTGACCTGGCTTGCTGTTGGCTGCCTGTGGTCAGATAGCCTGAATTGCTCAACAGAGGATGACCTGGCTGCCCTGAAGACTTGAAGGACTGCCAGTGTATTAGCTCTCACACAAGTGAGTTGCACTGAGTCATTCGTACCTCTTTATAGATTGTTTATTTCTTATGTTAGATATCTATCTATATAAATATATATAATTATTAGTGTCCTGGTTTTGTTTCTCTAGAGAACCCTGTCTAACACAGGCACCACCTAGTTTTTCTGGTCTCCTGGCAAAGGTGGCAGTTGTTCATGAAGACAATTAACTACATACTCCAGATTCTATTGTTTCTCACTCTCTTTTCTCTGTTGCTCTAGGCAAGTGGTTCTCAACCTTCCTAATGCCCTGACCCTTTAATAGAATTCCTCATGTGGTGGTGACCCCCAAACATGAAATTACTTTCACTGATCCTTCATGACTATAATTTTGCTACTGTTATGACCCAGGTGACCCCTGTAAAAGGGTTGGTTGAGCCCCAAAGGGGTTGTGACAGGTTGAAAACTGCTGCTCTAAGGAAATGGCAGTTGATTTTTGTGTTTTGCAAGCTTTTAAAATTCTAGGCCCTATGCAAAAAAGAACCAGTCTGTAGAAGAGAGATGCTAGGCTTATTATTAGACCAATTAGCTAGGATGTTCCATGAAACGATGACCCTAAACTTGCAAACCAAAACATCAGATTCTATGAGTTTGTTGATCTAACTACCAAGCTCAGCAGTTGCTGTCTGCATGTCATTGCTGTCAATATATCTTTCCCTTTTGACAATTCAACTGCTTATTCTTGAAACAGAATATATGTAGTGTGATCTTCACTATGTCATGTATACATATACATGCAAATGTGTGTACTATGTATATATGTGCATATGTATCTATATAAATGCACACACAAATAATGGTAAGTCAAAAGTATTACTGCCAGGGTTTCAGTTCCTAAGTGCTGGGTTTATTCCAAATAAAACATGTTTAACCATGTCTTTGTGATTAGCGATGAATTCAGACAAATTTTCTCAGTATTACACATGTTATAGGCTCATGAGCATGTCTCTCAAAAAAGATGTCGTATCAAAACAGTAGCCGGGAAAGGGATCAGCGAGGCCAAATTCAAGACAAAGAGGTCAGCGCAAAAAGTTATGGTGGCTGTATTTGGCCATTCCAAAAGCAACCATCTGATAGACTCTCCCAAGGGACCCAAGATAATATTGTTGGCTTGGGAAGTCTTAATCCACTCATCTTACGGCCCTTATCTTGCCCCTTGGTTTAAGTCCCTTGAGGATGGCAAACTCTCTGTTTTGATCAGGAGAGAGCAGAATTCTTCATGGAAGGGTTGGAGATGGTAATATTGGCTTCAGAAGAGTGTAGATTTATATGAGGAATACCGAACCAAACTCTAAACATTCTACCACTATGATTCTGACGCATAGTATCCCTGTAGGAGAGGATTGAACTGCCTCTGTGAGTATCTAGAATTGTACAATATATACTCGTGTATGCAATGAGTTTTTCAGCACAGTTTAATGTAGCTTTTGTAGTAAAATTAGGTGGCCTGACAAAGATTTGGGTTGGCTTATACTTGAGTGTCTGCAGTAAGTCTTGATGAGAGTGGACTGCCTAGTCTTTCTCCCACTGAGGAGCTCAGCCTTTTGGCGAACAGTCCAATGTGATGTGAAGAGAAGTAACCTTCATATTTTGATGTTTGTATTTAATGAAATTTTCTATGATTATCTAGTAATATTTTTAACTTACTCTGATTTATATATGTATGTGCTCTTATAAATGTATGTATTTGTGTGCTTGTATGTGTATTGAGCTAAAGAGAGGGGGTGGGATTTGAATGAGAAATAAAGACAACAACAAATCATCTTTTCCAAGCAGCAGAAATCCTCTCCAAGAAAGTATTTTCTTATGGGTTATCTTGATGAGCCTTAAGTGGACACAGATGTGTGCAGACCTGTGCCATGGCCATTACTGGCTGTAATTTTTTTCTAACCACGTCACTTTTGTTTTTCTAAGTAGGAATACAAAATAGGGTGATAATGTAATTGCTCCTAACAATCGGAGGAACTGGGGGAGGTAAAATAGAAAATAATTATAGCTAACACGTTTGTTCCACCACTCTATGCATTTTTTAGAGTGCTAACAATTCAATAACACAATTAAGAATTCTGGATTTCTCATTCCTGTCAAAGTTATCCACTGTTTTTTAGCTTCCACACAGCCAAATGCCTTTGCATAGTCAGTAAAATATAAGTAAACATCTTTCTAGTATTCTCTGCTTTTCAACTAAAATCCATTTGACATCAGCAACAATATCCTTTGTGACCCGGCTGGAATTTCTAGCAGCTCCTTTCAAAGTGCTACTGCAATCATTTTTTAGTAATCTTTAGCAAAGTCATACTTGCTTAATGACATTGTTTAATAATTTTGGCATTGCATTGGATCACCTTTCTTTGACATGAGCAAAATTTCTCTGTCTTCCAGGTGGTTAGTCAGGTAGCTGTTTTTCATAGTTCTAGTACATAGACCAAGAGGCAGTCATCCTAACAAAAACAAGGAATTATCCATGACTTAAAATCAGGAAAGGAGTACATGAGTGTTGTTTTATTTCATTAGACTTATTCAGTCTGGTGCTGAGCAAATAATACTGAGAAACGGGCTCTATGAAGAACTCAGCAGCAGGATTAGAGAAACAATTTTGCTGCTGAAAGTGAAAAGGACTTGCAGCCCTTACTGATGAATCTCAAGGATGGTAGCCTTCACTCCGGATCACAACTCCATATAAAGAAATTCAACATCCTCACAACAGGACCGAAGAACAATATCACAATAGATGGAGAAAAGATTTGAATATGCAAATACTTGGATCCACAATCAATATTCATGAAAACATCCGTTTTTAAAAAATCAAACAATGTATGGCATTGAACAAATTGGCTGCACGAGCAACCTCTTTGTTTATCTTTAGTTTATAAAATGTATTTGAGGTTATTCTGCTCTTATGTCTCAGCTCTCTCATAGTCCTAGAGCTAATTCTGACTCACAGTGCTCCGACAGGGCAGGGTGGGTTTCTGAGAATATAATTGCCGACAGGAATAGAAAACCTTGTCTTCTGAAAAGCAGCTGGTGGTTTCAAACTGCTGGCCTTGTGATTAGCAGCCCAACACGTCGCCACGACTCCCCAAGGACTCCCACTGATGTTACACAGGGTATAACATCTACACAAGGATTGTTTTGGGACTACAGTTAAGGGTTAGCAATTTACAACAGTGACTCAACTCTCTAAATAACCATCACTGGACAAACAGCGCACCTTCACGCGCGTGCACAAATCTGCATAGAAAAGTACTAAAGTTTTAGACGTGGGTTTGCGTGCTTTCTTTTCCCTTTCTAGTGGATTAAGGAATGACATGCACTTTCAGCAGCAAAAGCAATGCTTGTATTCTGCCAGCGACATGCGACTTCAATTGCACATTGTTGTTGTTGTTATAGGTACCATCAATTCGGCTCTGACCCACCGTGACACAACAGAGCTAGAACGGCACGGTCCTGCACCATCCGCACAATGGTTCCTATGCCGGGCCCGTTGTGCGGCCACTGTGTCAGTCCATCTTGTTGAAAATCTTCCTCTTTTTTCAAAGTCCCTCCACTGCACCAAGCATGCTCCAGGGACTGGTGTCGCTTGACAATCTGCCCAAAGCATGAAGTCTTGCCATGCGTGCTTATCTTTAAGGATCACTCCAAGATGGACTAGTTAGTCCTTGGGGCAGTCCATAGTATGTTCAATATTCTTCTCCGGCACCATAATTAAAGTGCCTCTGCTCTTTTTCAGTCTTCCTTATTCTGTGCCCCACTTTCACGTGCCTAAGAGGCGATAGAAAACACGATTACAGAGTGGAGTGAATACCAGAACTACAAAAGCAAGAATGTTAGTGAATTTTTATTGAGAAGGTAAGTTGTCTTAAACATCAGCAAATGAAAAGTGAATGGGAAACTCCCTTTTGTTCACAGATATATATGACCTTCAATATTGTACAGGCCTCATATAATGTAAGAGGCATTTCAATGTGTGGCTCCCCAAGCCAGAAATGTCAAATACTTTTCCATTCAATCTAATCCTTGGAGATTTCCACTAACAAGGAATACATTAAGAGCAAGGAAAAGTTGCTTAATGAAATGGAACCCCCAAAGAGTAAGGGAAGAAATGCAGAAATTAAGAAGTTATGCAGAACACTCTTGAACTCTTACTAAGTACATGTTCATATTTCACAGTAATGTAAAACACAGTCACTTGAAGAACTGGTTCAGATTACTTAAATACCAGGTCATTTGGAATCGAAGTGTTCGGAAGTTATTTATGTTTATATGAAATGAAGCTGGTAATAGATTTCTACAGCAGTAACTGCACATCAGGAAGGCCAAGACAAACATGAATCAAGAAATGCCGTTTTCCCACAGCTGCAGTGTGAATGACCATCAAGAGTTGACTCCATATGGGTGAGATAGTTTCTTTGCTATAAGAAATCCAAGTGGAAGAAGGAACAGAGCCATGCAAAGAGGCTTCTCAAGGAAGAAAGGATGATGCCCAGTGAGCATTGAGTTCATTTTCTGCCCTGGCTGCCACATCGTATCTGTACCTGCACTGTCTGATGTCTGTAACCGTATGCTGTCTCTCAGCAGCCGCATGATAAGGGTGCTCCCCATTTGGGTCATCATTCAGGGTCTCAGAGGTCACTATGGCCTCCTCAAATGCCGTTTGTGCCAGTGTGCCAGCCAGCTCTGGGTTGGTTATTAAGAATCGCCTAGTAAAATACAGACATGTTAAGAGTCAGCCCAAAGCGAATTCGATGTATGGGGACTGCATCTCCTTCTTCTTCTTCTTTTTTTTTAATTCTAGTGGGAGTTTTTAATTACTTTATCCATTTCTCTTTTTTTTAATCATTTTATTGGGGGCTCATATATTGTTTCTCACAATACATAAATACATATGTTGTGCCACGCTTCTTTACATGCCTGCAGCTGTCATCATTCTCCGGACCTCCACCTTTCCATCCGATCCCCTGACATCAGCCTCCCATCCCTTCCCCTCCATCCTTGCTCCCCACTCTCCCACTCTCAATATTCTATAAATTATTATTTTGCCATAACTTACACTGCCTGATGTCTCCCCTCGCCCTCTCCCCTAGTGTCTGTTCCCCCAGTAGGAGGCTATGTGTAGATCCCCAAAGTTGGCTCCCCCTCTCTACCCCACTTTTCCTCCACACATCCAGGAGCTTCACTCCTTCTACTGGCCTCAAGGGGTTCATCTGTTCTGGGTTCCCCGCACTTCCATTTCTCATCTCCACAGTAAGGAGCATCTCCTTCTTGTTTATATCAAATGTGTTCTTGGTACGCTCCTTGGGAATCAGCCACCATTTGCTTCTGATCATCACCATGTGCTACTTCAGCAAGGTATGGGGTGGGGGGGG
Source organism: Nesogale talazaci (assembly GCA_004026705.1). Taxonomy (NCBI): domain Eukaryota; kingdom Metazoa; phylum Chordata; class Mammalia; order Afrosoricida; family Tenrecidae; genus Nesogale; species Nesogale talazaci. Next base: position 57,154 of record PVJH01006324.1, on the reverse strand, counting down.
ATCTCCGTTCATTTTAGATTAGTTACTCTCTGGATTAGTTACATTGGCAATTAAATATTTTATTCCCCATGGTTGGTTTGCTATAGCATAATCAACTCTCTTAGCAGCTAGCAGTTGTAGTGGAGTGTAGCCCCCTTGGTCAGTTCGCAGCCTTGATACAACTGGAAAAGAGACAGTGGGGGCTGTGACCTCCTTTTTAAGTAGACTCTGTGAAATAGCTTGTCACTTTTGCTGGATCCAGATCCTTGGTCTTGTTCCTTGGTCACCATCCTGTGATAATACCGGCCAATCCTAGGAGCCATAAGCAGACAGTTGACATTGTATTCATTTGACTCTGTATTGACCAGCCTGAGGTCTTCCTGCTTCATTAGCTCCCTCAGCTACATGAATCGGGGGAAGCCTCCAGGTTACCATCTAGCCATGAACTTGAAGCGGATTGTACTTGGCTCTCTCTACATGCATACACATATCAGCATTATTGATTTTGCTTCTAGAGAACCCCGCCTGAAGTGATAACAAAAGATAAATTGGAGACAAACTCTGGAGACTTGGGAAGGGAAAGAAGCCTACAGCCCAGAATGTTTGGGACTAGGAATAAATGCTATAGATGTCCAAAGGGACATTTCAAGACCTCCTCAGACCAAGAAGAAAGGTACAAGCTCCTTTTCAGATGCCTTCAACCAAAAGACCCATCCTTGTTGAGTCAATATCAACTCAGCAACCCTACAAGACAGAGGAGAACTGCCCCCATAGAATTGCTAGGGTTGTGTATTAGTCTGGGTAGACTAGAGAAACAAAATTTATAGACACTCATATGTGTGAAAACAGTGTATAAGCCCCCAATAAAATAATTTCTTTTTAAAAGGGAGGGGGAAAGAGGAGCTTATACCAAATACTCAAGTAGAAAATATTTGGAAACAAATATGGCAACATGTGTACAAATATGCTTGACACAAATGATGTACTGAACATTATAAGAGCTGGAAGAGCCCCCAATAAAATCAGTGAAAAAAGAAACATTTATATACAAGATAAATTGAATATTGAGAAGTCATCCCAGCCCAGTCCAAATCAAATCCATAAGTCTGATATTAGCCCATATGTCTGATACCAATCTACAAAGTTCTCTTCAGACTCATGAGACACATGCAATGACGCTGAATACAGGAAGATCATGAGCCAATGGGTGGGGAGTCTTGTGGATCCAGTAACATTGTAAGCACCTCAACCCTGGAAGGGGTTCCACGTGGATTCTCCAGCTCCCAAGGTTCTGCCTGCATCAGGATCGCTTCAGGTGGCTTCCCTTCAGAAATGATTTGAAGAGAGTTGTCTTATTTGAAAGAGTGTGTCTCCCACCTTCAAAAAGGAATATAGGAATTCCCAAACTCCTCAGGAGAAGGCCATGCCCACACTAGAAGCCTCATTGGCTATGATTTGATTGACAGATTAGACTCCACCCCTTCAATCTTAATCCTCTCAAATTGACCATTGATTATATAACTACCACAGGCTATAAATCTTTAGAGAAGCAGACTGCCTCATCTTTCTCCTGTGGAGTGGCAAGTGGATTCGAACCACCAACCTTCTAGCTAGCAGTCAAGCACTTCACTGCTGTGCCAGGGGGGGTTCCTCTCAAAAACAGATGAGGGGGGAGCACACAGACATCTTCTGGCAGGAGGGAAGTGATAGTTCAGGACAGAGAAAGGGAGACTTGATACTTTGAATGGGCCAGAGTCCTGCATAGACCCAATCAATCCAACCAGGCCTTCTGCCCTCCCCAAGGTTTCTCCTCAGTGCCCTGCAGGCCTATGGAGACCGAGGGGAAGGAACATGAGCAAATATTCTTAGGCTAACTCATTTGGCAGATGTTTGCTGAAGTGTTACATTCCAGGTGTTGGGAATAGGCCAGTGAGCCAGAGAGCAAAACAATATCTCCCTTTAGGAATGCAATTCTAATTTACTCAAAGGGGCACAGGTGGGCTTTAAGATACACACCAGTGAGCGTGACTGTGAGAGAGGACAAAACTCTAGAACAGATTGAGCGGATGGCCTGTGGCTCTGGGGAAAGGCAGAGGGGACCCCTGGGGACCAGCCCTGGTTCCCGACCAGTAAGCAGCGTCCAACCCAGTTCATTTCTATGTGGCAGGACAACCAGATTCAAGCAAGTTTGGGGATTTTGCAAGACATGTATCAACCTCGAAGGATACCACCCCCCCCCCACCCCGTCACTCCCTCCACCCCAACCTCCCGCCCCTCAAACACACTGCCAAAGGAGCCCCTCCTGGGTGATACGAACCTGATGCTGCCAAAAGCCTGGAGGTTTGAGTGCACCAGAGGTGGAGAAGAGAGATGCAGTGAACGACCTCCAGAAAACCAGCCATTTGAAACCATTTGAAACGCTTGTGGAGCCAGCGGTACCCAGGGGGTGGCCATGGGTTGTAAAACAACCAATTACACATAAAAGGGACATTTCCATGAGTGATGAAACTGCCTATCACACATAAAAGGGCTAGACTTAGGAGACAGGCTTTGTTATGATATGAAGAGTCACAAACACTGGGAGATGCCAACAGATCAAAGAAGATTACCAGGAATTGGTGAGAAATGACCCTCCCTCCTGAGACTTCCTCTGCCCGCTGAAGCAGGGTAGGTCGATTTCCTGCTTGTTCCTCCATGGAGAGCCTACTTCCTCCTCCATGGAGAGCAATCGGTCCCTTGTAGGGCGCAGACCCTGGTGCGAGTCTCTACTCAGATCTCCCCTCCGACTTCTCACACTCTTCCTCAGTCTCTTTGGACCCCACCACCAAGACCACCTAGACACCCCCTCGGAAGCCTCGCACCCCTCACAAAAGTGACCTGGTTAGAAAAATTACAGCCAATAATGGCCAAGGCACAGGTCTGCACACATCTGTGTCCACTTAAGGCTCATCAAGAGAACCCCTAAGAAAACATTTTCTTCAAGAGCGTTTTCCCACAGGCCGGAGCTTGAGCTTCCGGATGGGGGTAGCCTTCGCAATCCCTGGGGGCCTGAGGCGGGGCTACCCCCTAGACATGAGCCAGCAAGGCTAGAGGGTTCACAGGGGCTCCATACTGGGGGCAGGCAGCTAGCGCTACCCCAAGGGGGGCCATAGAGTTGCCTGGTCAGAAGGCAGCAGCTGCAGCGCACACCAGAGATCGGGCATGCGTCCTGGGTTTTGAATGAGGGGAGCCGGATCCCATCCCTAGGGAACCCCTGTGGCTTCTTAGTTCCAATTGGGGGTAGATATTCCACGTGCCCACCGCTGAGGGCATTTAGGACTCAGCCCCTGGAGGGAGCCGGGGCACCCGCAGAGAGCTGCGGGGGCAGGGGGGTGGGGCGCGCGGCGAGGGCTGCCTGGCCCCAGTTAGGGTAGGCGTGCTCACAGCTGGGGAGCCGCCAGACCTGCCTGGTTATAGATGGGAGCAGCATGGCAACACCCAGGAGAGCACCCTGGGGTGCGGCGAAGCTGCCCAGTCCAGATTGAGGGGGCCGGAATCTGCCCTGGGTGTGCTGATGGGACTCCCCACCCCCGGGATCCGGAGCGCCCCCATGGTGTCCCCTGAAACTGCTTGGTCCCATATGGGCGATCCGGCGCCCCCTCTCCCCTTTCCTCCTCCACGTGGTCAGGAGTCAGCGCAACCCCTTGGGAACGGCAGGTCCTCCCTCCCTTCTCCCCGCCCCCCGGAACCCCTTGGAGGGCCTCGGAGCTGCTCGGTTTCCCATGGGCGTGGCCTGCGCGCACACCTGGGCTCCGCGGTGGCGGGCTGGACAGGTAACCCTTCTTTCGTTCCTTGGGTTAGCCGCTCCAGCCTGCTGTGTTCCCTTGCCCCCCCCCCCCCGACTCCACCCCCACCCCCCTCCTTTGTGCTTTCACTTTGTTGTGCGGAAGATGTTTCCATTCCTGCCGCCTTGTTGGGCTTCGCTCCACGGTGCAGGTTCGCCCAATCTTCTTGGGGCCCTTCTCCGCAGCCGCTTCCGCGGAGCTGACCTTCCCTGCAGGCTGGCACCCTGGCTGTGGGGCGGGCGCTCGCGGGCGGCTGCGACCCGGGACCCGTCCGAGAGCCTTCTGCAGCCCGGGGCCCTGGCTCTGCCGGCCCAAGCTGCCGGGACCGCGGTGGGAGAGAGCCCAGTGGCACCGGATTGGGTACCTGCCCCACCCGCCCAACACCCCAACCCAGTCCCGCGCCCCCAGCCTCGGGCCTCTCCTCCCCTCCCACGGCTGCCCTTCACAGCTTTTAGCTGGGGTTTTTTGTTTTGTTTTGCTTGGGGTGGGGGGGGGGGGAGAATGTTGCCTTTTGGGTGTTGGGGGAATGTTTAGGGTGTTTTGGGTGGGTTTTAATGTGACTTTATGGCTTTTAGGGCGTCTAGGGTGGTATTTTCTGGCTTTTATACTGGTGGGTTTTTTTTTTTTTACAGCTTTGGAGTTGTATTTTTTTAGTTTTTTATGGTGTTTTTAGGACCTGATTCATTTTGGGGGCATTTAGCATGGGGGAGGGGTACTTGTAGGTGTCCTAGTACCTTAATGTGTTTGGGGGACTGACTGCTTTTTAGTGCCTATGTGGTGAGTTTTAGGGCTTGGGGTGTGATTTTATTAGCATTGTGAAGTGTTTTTAAGCCTTTTTAAGGTTTTTGTATGACTTTTAGGGTGTTTGGTGGTGTGTCTGTGTTGTTTTTTAGGGCATTAGGGTGTTCCGGGGCTCTTTAGTGTGATTTTATGGCTTTAAATGGGTTTCTACAGATTTCAGGTTCTTTTTAGCTCCGAAGCATATTTGATATTTATTTTAGGGGCACGTTTAGAGTTGGGGGGGAGAAGTGTTTAGGGAGTGTTTTAGGGTGTTCTGGGCATTTAAACTATTTATTGGAACACTTACATCTTTTAAGGGGCTGTTTAGGGATTTAGGGTGTTTCTTAAGGTGTTTAGGGAGTTTTAATTGCTTTTAGGGTGTTTCTTAGGCATTTTTGGTGTTCTTAGGGTTTAAAGCTTTTTTAGCACTTTAGGTTGCTTTTAAAGTCCTTTATGGGGTTTTATGGCTTTTAGTGTATTTTTCAGGATTCTAGCATTTTTTAGCCTTTGAACTAAAAAGGTATTTTAGGTTTTTTGGGTTTTTTGGGTAACATTTTAGGGTTTTTTAGGGCCTTAAGGGTTTTTCTGGGCTTTTAAGGTGTTTTATGACTTTTAGAATATTTTTCAGGACTTTTTGGTGTCTTTTTAAAGATGTTTAGTGTTGGGAGGGTGTTTATGGTGTTTTTTATGCTTTTAACGTGTGTCTCAAGTGATTAGGATATTTGGGGGGATGCTTAGGGTATTTTAGGGTTCTTGAGGCTTTAAGACATTTTCAAGTATCTTAGGCTCTTTTAGGTACTTTAGTATTTTATCTTGGTTTTAGGTATTTATTAGGCCTCTTAGGATAATTTTTGTGGCCTTAGGCTATGTTTGAGGGCTTTTATGGTATATTTTGGGGTGTCTAGTGTTGTTAGGGTGATTTTGTGGCTTAGCATATTTTGGAGGACCTTTTAAGTGCTTTATCAGGCTTTCATGTACATTGTAGGACTTTTACAATACTTATTTAGCATATTAGGGTGTTTTTCAGGCTTGTAGAGTGTCCTCCAGGGATTTTAGGGTGTTTATGTGATTTCAGAGTGCTTGGGAAACGTTTAGTATGCTTAAGTCTCTTAGGCTTTTATTTGGGGGCTTTTATGATTTTTTAAGGGCATTAGGGTTTTTGGTGGGGTGGGGGCTTTTAGGGTCTTTCAGGCCTTGGGGTGTGTTTTGGAGCTTTTAGAGTGTTTCTTAAGGGCTTTTAGGGTTTTTTTTTTTAAATGGGGGTTAGGGTGTGTTTTCAGGCTTTTAGGTTGTTAGAGGGTTAGGCATTTAGAGGATTTAGGGAGTATTTAGTGTGTTTGGGGGCTTTTAGGATTGTTTTTAGTGCCTTGGGTGTTTAGAGGATTTAAGGGTGTTTTTTAGGGCTTTTAGAGTCATTTGTGACTTTTTACGTGTTTTTTAGGGCATGTGGAGTATTTTAGGGCTTTTAGAATATGTTTGGGGATTAATGTGTTTGGGGGGATCTTAGGGTGTTTATAGAGGTTTTAGTGTGTTTTTTAAGGGATTTTAGAGTGGTCTTTTCCTTATCATTTTAAGGTAGGAAGTACCCGTGTTCTTAGCCAGACCCCTGGAAGACCTGGAAACCCTGAATAGGACTGCTATGCCCATCCTGGGAATCTCTCCTCCCTTGGCACAGCTCCTGGCAACCCCAGGGCCCCCATGACAACTGAAGCGCTCTACCTGGAAAGGCCCTGTCACCGTGGACAAGGTGTCTGGCCACCCTGGGAGCCCCTATGACGATTACTGCACATCACCCCCATTGGTACCGGCCTATCACCTAGAAACCGTGGGAGCACCATGGTGACCATCATGCCCCACCTGGAAGCTAACCCTGTTGGCATGGACAATGGCTAACCTGAGGCCCTGATGGTGATGGCCATGCCCCTGCCAAAGAACCCCACACCCTGTCCATGGTGTGGCCCCTGGCAACTCTTACAGGCTCACTAGCCAGTGCCCATCCTATCTGGGGAGACCCCATTTAGCACTGTCTCTCGCAATCCTTAGAGCCGTGATGGCGACCAGCCCCCCTTGGCATAGCCCCAGGCTACCCTTGCAGGCCCATGACAACCATGCGCCAAGCCTCAGAAGCCCCCGCCCTGCAAACATGACAGCACTGATGGCCACCAGTGAGACCTGCAAGGGAAGCTCACACCCTTGGCATGGCCCATGGCTGCCAGGGTGCAATGATGGTGACTACTGGGTCAGCCAGAGACCACCCCTCCACCCCCCGAGCTAGCTGCATCCCATCTAAGACTCTCTCTCTCTCTCTCTCTCTCTCTCTCTCTCTCTCTCTCTCTCATGAGGGAGGCCATGAGGGCAACAAGATTTGCCAGGGGTGGTGCCAGGGCAGGGAAACACCAGACAGATTATGGTGTTCCCCATCCGGCCTCCCAAGGTTACCAGGGGCCATGGCAAATGGTAGAGGGCTTCTTAGAAGAGGCTAGGCAGTCACCACTGAGGCAGGAGAGGGAGGCAGGGGGGGCTATGGAGATAGACAGGAAGAACCAGTGGCTGTAGTAAGTGTGGGGGCTTTGTGCTTCTCGTTTGTTGATTTACTCCCATGGATCTCCACCCTACGCCTCCACCCTCTGCCTCCATCCTGGGTAGGAACCCACTTGCCTTTGAACCTTTGTTACTGTTGTGGGGTGCCGCTGAGCCCATTCAGACACGCAGTGACCCCAGGTGACAGAGTAGACTTGCCTGGAAGGTTTTCTTGGCAGTAATTGTTGAAGAAGATTGCCAGGTCTTTCCCACAAGGATCCATGGGATGGGTTCAAACCACCTACCTTTGGCTCACAATCAAGCACTTGGCCACTGTGCTAGGAAGACTCGTGTTTCAATGCCTAGCCCACCCCCACGCCACCAGGCTGGTGGTTTGATTACTCTGTGAACTTTGGGGAAAGGCTCCCAGCAACCGTTTGTAAATACGTGCAGCGACCACCCTTGAAACAGGGGTCCTCTGTGCTCAGGGTTCTGGAAGTTCGGGGCCCCCATCTAAGATGCAGCTCTCTCCAGCCAGACAGTCTGAGAACGGGCAGCTGGTAGGGCGCTATCTGATACAGGGTCCTGCCAAGAAACCCTTGCGTGCTAGCATTTATAAAGAGTCAAGAGTTCACTGAACACAGGAGCTGCCCTGGCAGCGGCTGAAGGTGACAGCCCAAGTAGAGGAGCCGCTGTTCTTGCAGAGGCACCCAGTCTCTCTGCATCGCTCTCTAACTCATCCATGCTTTCGGCCAGCCATTCTGATGGCCAGACAATTAAGCCAAGAAAAGGAACCTGCCCAGCTAATGGCCACAATATATGCTAAATCCATTCAATTCAGTTGGAAGAGACTCTGACCCTTGCCCCCCAGGCCCAAGATCTTTTATTTTTATTTTTTTATTTTAGGCATCACTGCCCTCAGGTGGTGGGAGTAGGAGGCTCAGCCTTTGCTCCTGGGAGCTGGAATTGAACCTCCAACCCAGTAGGCCGCAGTCCCGCGCACAACCACTATGCCACCGGGGCGCAGCCCTCAGGTTCTTAATTAACAGTGGTTGGCAGGAGTGTTTGGAAAACATGGGTGATTTTCCCACGCCACCCCCAGTGCCACTCCCTTAAGCCCCAGGTACCAGTTAAGCTAAACCAGTCGCTATCCATCACTGCCAGCTCCTGGTGACCCACATGTGTCAGAATAAAATCAGTTTGCAGTAACTGATTCTTCAGGAGTGGATTGCTAAGTCTTTCTGCTGAGATACCTCTGAGTAAACCCCAGACCACCAACCTTTTATTTGAGCTTTTTTTGGGGGGGGGGGGGGGGGGCTCACTGCCCTCTGGTGGTCGTGGGAGCTACCCAGAGCTGCTGCTGGATTTGAACTGCCAAGCCAATGGGCTGCAGTCCCACACTCAACCACTATGCCACCGGGGCTCAGCCCAGCCACCAACCTTTTAGGTAGCCTCACGCACACACTACCACCACCACCACCACCACCACCCCCAACGAAAGCCCATTGCCATCCATGTAGATCCAACCTTGTGTGTCTGCCCACTACCACAGAGAGCTGGAGCCTGACACCTAAGGCATCAGGGTGCTGCTGGGGATCCCATCCCTGCAGCTGTGTGTCCTGACCCTGAGCCTCAGGGGAAGCCAGGGCCCCACAGACGATTGCCCGTGACTGGACACATGACATCCATTTTCCCTTCCAGCTGCAACCCATCGAGGATCACACAGTCCTTTCTCTTGGATTCCTTTTTCTCTGTGTTCATGGGCCCTCTTCGGTCCTCTAGCACATTCCTGGATTCTTGCCTCTAGAGTCAAGTTGTGGGACAATGGGGCTCATTGATATTTATTGACACACTCAGTCTTCGAGAGGAGCCCTTGTGGTATAGTGGTTAAACATTGAGCTGTTCACCAAAGGTCAACAGTTTTAAAACTACCAGCTGCTCCACTGAAGGAAGATGAGGCCTTCGACTCACAAAAAGAGTTCCAGTCTCAGAAACCCACAGGGGCTGGTCTACCCTGTCCTGTCGGGGTGCTGTGAGTCTGAGTCAATTTGGTGGCAGCGAGGGTTTGTTTGTAATTCAAGCTTCAAGTGCCCACTCCAGACCCTCACTCCTGCTGGCGTGCCGTCTTCATGCCCTGTCTCTGCAGGCTCCTGTCAGCTCTGCTCACTGGTCCCGGCATTTGACCCCTAGAGGTCTGCTTCACAGATGCAGATTGAGTTACATGGTGTCTTCTTGTATGTCCTAAGCACACAGGCCTGTGGGATGTCTTTATAGTTTCAGTCCAAGTAGTTTTCCTTAAAGTCTACATGTTCGGCTGGTTTTCTCGGCCTTGTTTAATTTTGGCATCCCCTAGTCTGGAGCTCTACTGGCAAAGTGGTGACACCTCGGGCTGAGAACCACAAGGTCCTCAGCTCAAAGCCACCAGTTGTTAAGATGGGACTTTCTACTCCAATCAAGAGTCACAATCCCAGAAGGCCACAGGAGAAGTTCTGAGTTGTGACTTGGCATCGGCTGAATGGTGGTGAGTTTGGTTTGGAGATTGGCAGTGTGGAGTTCAGGGCCAGAATCTTACTTCCTAGGCAGGATCCCCAGTGAACACACCTCATCTCTTAGTGTGCACTTGTGTGTTGGTATGATATTAAATAGGCCTTGTTGGATGTGGCGGTCATGTGCTTAGGTCAATTTTATGATTGAGATGTAGGAGTGGAATCTAGCCTGTTAATCTGGAGATAGCCATTGAGTAGCCAATGAGGCTTCCGTGAGGGCATGGCTTTCTCCTGAGACTTCTGGGAAATCTGGCGATATTTCCCTGGTGGAGATGAAAAGCCATCTCCCCAGGTGTTGGGAGTCAGTTTCCGAGACAACGAATTAAGGACAAGATGGCAGTGTCCGAGGAGCTGAAGGAGCAGGAGGAGAAGCCACACGGCCTTACCCTGATGGAGCCAGACCTCTGAAGCTGGGGAAGGCATGTGGAGACCCCTTCCAGTGCTGAGTTGCCTCTACCACCACTGGATGCTGTTGATGGACCCTGAACCCTGGAAGTGAGGAGCCATGGGGAGAACCCTGCCAGTGCCAGGACTCTGTACCCACTGACCTGTGACTTCATGAGTCAGAAGGAGACTTTATAAACTGGTATCGGACATATGGGCTAATATCGGACTTATGACTTTGAACTGGACTGGGTTGGGAGGCTTTCTCAGTGTCCCTCGTGTATATAAACCTTACCCTTATATCCATATGCATGTCTATCAGTTTGTTTCTCTAGTCTACTCAGACTAAAACAATGGAGCTTCCAGACTAAAACAGAGCGGGAAGAAATGCCTGGCCAGTGAAAGTCCTGAGAGCTCACAAGGGTCTGATTTTGGACTTGAGGTTGCCGTAAGTCAGGGCTAACCTGAAGCTAACTACCAATACCAGAGATCAGGAACTTAGTTCATACAATGTCTGGTAACGAATGTCCTTTCAGGGCTTGTTTGCATTTGTCATCATCACGAAGTCAAGGGCAAGGCCACCTGGTTCAGGGTATGCATTTGGGAACTGGCACTGAGAACTCAAGGTCACTGCCATCGAGTCAGTTCTGACTCACAGTGACCTTAGGTGGCAAAGTCGAACACCCCCTCCCTCCCCCCCCCCCCCGTGGGTTCTGGAGACTGCATCTTACAGGAATACAAAGTCTCCTCTTTCTCCCACGGGGCTGACTGGGGATTTTGAACTGCTAACCTCAGGTGAGAAGTCCAACACGTACCGCCCCCCATGTCACCTGGGGTCCCAGCACTGAGAAAGAAGTCCACTAAGAGAATGGAAAACTCCCAAACTGAACTCTGTGGCTATAAGCTTGTCTCTGAGGGAGTTTTCTATCTGGTCACATAGATGAGAATTGAATCCATTCTGATGCACGGCTAAAATTGTGCTTGCAAAACCATCAGCAACTTGATGGCGAGTGTATTAGGCCAGGATGACTAAAGAAACCAATCCAGAGACCCCCATATGTGTGTGAGAGAGAGCTTGATACCAAAGAGCAATTGTATATTGAGAAAACATCCCAGCCCAGTCCAGATCAACTCCGTAAGTCTGATACAAGTCCATAAACTCCTCTCAGACATGCAACAATGCTGAATGCAGGAAGATCACAGGCTGGTGGAGGGAAATCTTGTGGATCCAGTGGAGGTTGAAGCATCTCAGCAGTTGTGCAGCTCCATCAGCGTGGCTTCATGTGGCTTGTCAGCCAGAATGTGAAGAAGAGAAAGAGTGCCTTCCACCTCCAAGGAGGAAGAGAAGTTCCCAGAATCCTGATGAGAAGTTCACACCCAACAGGAGGTATCATTGGGCTGTGACCTGATCAATAGGCTAACCACCACCCCTTCACTCTTTCAAGTTGACATGAAATTATGTCACTGTCACACCAAGCTAATTCTTTCCTGCAATAATTGGTGGCTCAATAATTGGCGGCTCATCCAGGGGTGAAAATCACCCCTGGATGAAATCAAAGCTCCTATTCTTTTTCACTCCTAGAGCAGAGGTGGTCAGATTATGGTAGTTTTCCTGCAAACTCTGAAATACTTGCTGTCTGACCCTCTTCAGAGAAGTTCTACATTATGGCGCTGGGGAAATACAATAGAGGATGGGCTTCTCCACCTGGAATTCAATGGAGAATTTGGTGTGCAATGTATCAGCACTGCGGGCAAGGATACACAGCTGTCATCAGAGTGCCACGGATGTCTGTGATATAACAGCATTGAAGGGCTCTGTTGTTCTAAGGAGCCCTGGTGACATAACACTTAAAGCCTGTGCTGCCAACTGAAAGTATAGGGGTTCAAACCCACCCAGTGACTCCAAAAGAGAGATCTATTGGTCTGCTTTTATAATAAACCTACCTTTAAAATAATGACAGCCTCGGAGGCCCTGTGGGGCAGATGTAGTCTGTCCTGTGGGCTCACCATGAGTTGAAATTGACAACACTCAACAGCTGCCACCATCATGGTACCAAGCACTGCAAGAGGCGACTTGAGGAGTAAAGTATGAGGATGGACACTGACATCTTATGAAGCTTGTAGATCACTTCTACTTCAGAATCCATCCATTTGATCCCGAGTAACATCAAATGAAAGAACCCTGGTGGCGGGTTACACCATGGATGGCTAACCACAAGGTCTACAGTTCAAGACCATCAGCTGCTCCTTGAGAGAAAGATGAGATGTTCTACTCTTGTCAAGATTTAGTCTCAGGAACCCACAGGGGCATCAAAATCAACTCAGTGGCAGTGAATTTTTTTTTATATCAAATGAGGACCCATGCTCTCCACCTCATGCCTTTTCTGTGCCTGCCCTACCTGCACCAGCCTCTAGAATGGTAACCTGGCAGCTTGGAGGCCAGGCAAGCAGACCTCAATCTAGGGCCCATTACAGTAATATTTGCTCCCATCTACACAATCCATCCAAATGACTGACTTGTGCAATGATCAGACATTTGGAAAATGTTCTTAGTAGCTACCTTCAGGGCAATTCTGACTCCTCTCAATGTTATGCCCAACAGAAAGAGAGATTGCTTGGTCCCATGTCATGGTCACAGTCTTCAGCTTGCCCCAGTTCATCTCTGTGGTTCTTGTGCCAGTCTGTCTCACCCAGGGTCTTCCTCACCCTAGCTGGCCTCCTTCTTCAAACCCAAGGCTCTCCTCCAGGGATAAGGCCTTCTTGGTGAGATCTACAGAGCAAGAGAATCAGTCAGCTTTCCAATTTAATTTGTAGGGTTTTCATCAGCTGATGTTCAGATAAAGATTTCCAAGCCTTTCTTCTGAGTCTGTCTTAGTCAGGAAGCTCCCCTGAAGCATGTCCTCCAGGGGTGACCTGGCTAGTATTTGAAACATTGGTGGGTCACATAGCTTTCAGCTTCACAGCAATGTGTAAGCCACCACCATATGCCAAGCAGGCAGATGGGTCATATGCAGGATGTGAGGCATGCATACATAATTGATGACAATGATGTCCCTTGCCTCCAAGGAGAAGAGAGACTGCATCGGCCTTTGATGATTTCCTCTGAAGTGTAGCAGCTGGTACATCTCCCCTGAGTGGTTTCTATTCAATTCATCTATCAAAATCACTCTGGACTTCAATCTCATTGTTCAAACGATAACCCTGCCTACCACCACCACTACATTTATATCGTCTATAAACATGAGGCCCTTCATTCCAAGGCACTGCACATTCCAGAGGAAGGCGCAGAGAAAGTGTGCTTGCATTGCTCTACTGAGTTGTCTACAAGAGACACCATTGCAAATTGTATGTGTTGAAAGAGTAGGTCTGATCCTAAGGATCCCTGGTTTAAGTCACCACGGGGATGAGTGAGCCATTGTGCTGCCTGACCTTAGGATGACAAATGTTTGCAATGACTGTTGACTATGTTGAAGTGAAATGTACAGACACAGTACAGTCTATCTACATAGAGGGAGAAGCCCTGGGGGTGCAGGGGTGATGCCTGCTGCTGCCAATGGAAGGTCTGCAGTTGGAGCGCACGGGCCACTTCACAGGAAAGTGATGTGACCATCTGCTAAGAAACACTACAGGGTAGCTGTGGTGATTACATAGTCTGTGTCAATCTGAGGATTAAGAATGTAGGGGTGGAATCTAGCCTATCAATCAGGATGTAGCCAATGAGGCCTCTGTGTGGGCATGGTCTTCTCCTGAGGATACTGGGAATTCCTCTATTCCTTGGAATCAGGAGACTCTCACTCTCTCTCTCTCTCTCTCTCTCTCTCTCTCTCTCTCTCTCTCTCTCGGCTCACTTCCTGGGAGACATAGCAGCTGACAAGACGCATGGAACCACGCTCATTTCCTGATCTGGAAAAGCCACGTGGGAACCCGTGTGAGTGTTGAGATGCTTCTACCACCACGAGATCCACAAGATTTTGCACCCACTGGCCTGTGATCTTCCTGCATTCAGTGTCATTTCATGGGCTTGCGGAGCCTGAAGAGGACTTTATAGATTGGTATCAGATATATGGGTTAATATCAGACTTATGGACTAGATCTGGACTGGGTTGGGTGTTTTCTCACTATTCAATTACTCTTGCATATAAAGCTCCTTCATATACACATAAGAATCTCTCTGGCTTTGTTTATTTAGTCTGCCCTGGTGACCAGTCATTCTCCTCTGCCCTACAGAGTCACTGTGAGTCTGAATCCACTCAGTGACAAGGCTTGGTGACAAAGGCTCTCCCTATATCATTTTAAGGGTTAGCAGGGCTTTGTTTAAGGGTCATGGAGAGAGAGAGAGAGAGAGAGAAATAAAAAGGAGAGTAATTTACAATGAATTAACACGTGTTTCAATCCCGCCACAGTGAATGCTTGAGCACAACCACACTAGACTCCTTACAAAGAATAAATTTGGACTTAGGAAACGTTAAATGACATCCAGCGGACAAATCTTCTAGTTCATGAAGCTTGACTCAGACAGGCAAATGTAAGTGTGGCCGTGTGGGGGGGCGGTTGGGAGCCTCCAGTCAATAATCACTGAGGCGGTGCCACCCATGAAGTCATTTTCCGGGATGATGAACAACTCTTGGTAAGTTGCCAAAGAGAACAAGGCATCAGCTTTCCTGGATGGATATACAAGGCGGCTGCATTCCTGGAAAATACAGCATTTTTTAAAACAGCACATGTGCACACAAACAACGCGTTGATGTCTGAGGCCATTTGCAACAGGTTGTTCCCCTCTGGGGGTGCCTGGCGGGCCACCCTCTGCTGTCTGGGTGCTGTCAGGAACTGTCACACATGTTTGGAGACTTGCCGTTGTGCAAATGGCTCCCATGCTGGTCTCTTCATGGGGACACCGTTCCCCTTTAAGTTGCCTTTTGGAAAGTTGGGTGAGGGGGAGGGGTTAGTTGTCAAAATCATGGGGATGTACATCCCACAGTCGGCAGAGAGGATAATGTGGTGACCAGAAATGGCTTGTAATGGCCCCAGGTATGAGCCCATATGTGACATTAGAACTCTGCTCCAGATGGTTTTCAGAGCCAGTGCTGCTTTGGTGACATCTCTAGGTGGACTCCAGTCTCCAATTCAAGAGACTTTGCTCTTGGCAGTCCCCAGGGACTCATGGCCTGCAGGCAGGCTCCCTCCTGGATCTCCAGTTCCTAGAACAGTGCCTAGCAGGCAGCAGGTGCCAAATAAAGGTGTACTGTCAATTACTAAGGTAGACAAGGCATAAAGATGATGTTGATGAGCCAGAAAAGATACTCCAAACTCCATACTCACTGCCAGCAAGTTCATGGCAACTCAGCAACCCAATCGGACAGGGCACAACTGCCTTTGTGGGTTTCTGAGACTGGAAGTCTTTGCGGAAATAGGGAGCCTCTTCTTTGACCTTGCGGTGAGCAGTCCAATGTGTAACCTGCAATGCTACCAGAGGTTCATGGAGAAGACATAGACAACAACATAAATCCCTAAATCCCTGCTGGATAGTCCCCTAGTGCCGTGGCAAGGAGAGAAGGGCTTCCATGCCGAAAGCTGTGACATTGTATCATCATCCCACTCTGACACTGGAGCTGGTGCCAGTAGCGGCTTTTCATGAAGGTGAAATCAGTGATCACTTGTTAGCAATCAGTGTCTCCCTTCTGGGTTTTTGGTTTTGGGGGTGGTTGGGGTTCTTTTGCTGCCTTTCCTCAGCCATGCTGTTGAGCTCCTAGCCAGGCAGCCCTGTCATTGAGAAGATTTCCAACAGGATCCCTCTAAGACAGTAGATTTAAAGCAAATTGAAGGCATTGGGGGCCCCAAAGATGGCCATGCTGTACAAATGGTGGGTCCTGAGGTCTTAGCAACTGGGACCCCCGTGCTCCTCCCAGCATCCAGAACAACCCCTAGAGCATAAACCAACACAGTTACGGCTGCTGCTGCACTTGTGAAGCACTCTCCCCAGGTATGCCTTGCACTTCCCCAACCACACTGGTATGTGTCTCTTGTTCGCTCTCATGCTGGTGGCCAACACAATGGCCAGCCATGCAGTAGGTGCTCAGGACAGTTTCACTGCTCTTGTTAGTCCCCCTCCACTGAGCTCCGATGTGCGGAGAGACCCCGGACAATGGAACAAAGTGTCGCTGGGCCCTGCAGCAGCATCACAAATGCTGGTGTGTTTGAGGCTATTGGATAGTGCCTTCCAACAGAGTCCTCAGCTCTCAGCACTGCCTGTGCCAGGGTAGACGTGGTCCACTGGCTCCTTTTTAGAAGTGGATAACCAGGCTCTTCTTGCTGGTCTGTCTATCTCAGCTCAGGCCCTTCTTGCTAGTCTATCTCAGACCCTGGTGGTGGAAAGACTGATGGCATCGCTCCCAGCATCACAGACACATGCACAGCACCTCCGAACTACATGGCCATCTTTGCGATGCTGATGAAACTCTATGCTTAGTGAAGAGGACTTAAAATGCCCCATTGAGGTAGGAGGGGAAGCACTAGGGTGTGTCTTCCTGCTGCTTTCTCCTGCTTCCTTCATGAACCTGGAATAAATAAGTCAACTGAGGAATAAACAAACCCAAACCCATTGTCATTCTAGCCCCTGGCAGCCCAACAGGACAGAGTAGAACTGCTTCACCGTGTCTCTGAAGCGACGGATCTCTGCAGAAGCAGACGACCTCAGTTAGAGGGTGGCCAGGTGGCTTCAAACCATCAACCTTTCTAGTTGGCATCCCAGTGCTGAACCTGCCATATTGTGCAAGAGATACGGGCTTTGCTAAAGATGAAATTAGAACACATTTCTTGAGTCCTCTGAACAGTGCCTAAACCGAGACCAAAGTCATGGCGACTGCATGTGTTACAGCGCAGGGCTGCTGCTTCATGGGCTTCCTTACACGGGGCCCTGGGGGCACAATGGTTATGCATTCGAGTATCAACGACAAGGTCAACAGTACAAAAACTGCCAGCTGCTCCGTGGTAGAAAGAGGTGGCTTTCCACTCCTCTAGACAGTTAACCGTTTTGGAAACATACAAGGTCAGTTCAATCTTGTCCTACAGGGACACTATGCGTTGGGATTGACTCAGTGACAGGGAGAACCCTTACGGAAGCTGGGTTTTGACTGTGCTACTGATCACCAGGCTTTAGTGTAATGGATGAGGGTAAATCACTTCTACCACCCAGAGACCTTAGGCTCGGGCCTCGGCTGTAAAATGGTGATGGAAATATTTGACCAAAAGAGAGCGAGAACAGATTTGTCTGTACCAGGCAGTATCTGCCGACAGTCACATCCACGCAGGCGAGGAACACGGGGTCTGAGAGAACAGGAACATCATAGAGGACGCCCGCGAGTTCCAAGGACCTGTGTGCAATGTCTTGAGTTTTGATGCATGTGTCTCCTGTCTCTCCCTTGACCCTAGGATCATGGGAGACGCCCTGGAACTTCTCTTAGGAGTGGTGATTGTTACCAGTCCCGCGCTTGGCATCTCTCCCTGCTCCTTCGATCATGGGATAGCCTTATACCGTTTCTGCAACCTCACCCAAGTCCCCCAAGTCCCCCAAACCACGAAAAGCCTTCTCCTGAGCTTCAACTCCATCAGGACAATCACTCCCATGTCCTTCCCCTTCTTGGAGAAGCTGGAGCTGCTAGAACTTGGGAGCCAGTTTACACCCTTGACTATTGAGAAAGAGGCCTTCCGAAACCTGCCCAACCTTTACATCTTGGATCTGGGCTTAAGTCAGATCAGCTTCTTGCACCCGGATGCTTTCCAGGGACTACCTCATCTTGTTGAACTTCGACTCTTTTACTGCGGCCTCTCTGACTCTGTGTTGAAAGGTGGCTACTTCAGAAATTTAGACTCCTTAACTCGCCTAGACCTCTCCAAGAACCAGATTGGCAGCCTTCACCTCCATCCTTCCTTCCGGGAGTTGGATTCCTTGAAGTCCATTGACTTTTCCCTCAACCACGTGTCTTCAGTGTGTGAGAGGGAGCTCAAACCCCTGCAAGGTAAGGCACTCTCCTTCTTCAGCCTCGCATCTAATAACCTGTACAGCAGACTCTCAGTGGACTGGGGTAAGTGCAGGAATCCATTCAGAGATATGGCCCTGCACACCCTCGATGTTTCTGGGAATGGCTGGGCAGTGGACACCGTGAGAAACTTTAGCAATGCCATCAATGGAAGTGAGATTTTCTCTCTGGTTCTTGCCCACCACACCATGGGCTCCGGGTTTGGCTTCCATAACCTCAAGAACCCTGACCAGAACACATTCGCTGGCCTGGCCAGGAGTTCAGTGGTAAAGCTAGACCTTTCTCATGGGTTCATCTTCTCCCTGAACGTCCGGCTCTTTGAGCCCCTCAAGGAGTTGAAAGTGCTCAACCTGGCCCACAACAAGATTAACAGGATTGTAGAAGGAGCCTTTTATGGACTTGGCAGACTCCAAGTTCTCAATCTGTCACATAACCTTCTGGGGGAACTGTATAACTCAAATTTCAACGGACTTCCAGAGGTGGCCTATGTTGACCTACAGAAGAACCACATCGGGATCATCCAGGACAAAACATTCATGTCCCTGAAAAGTTTAAAGACCCTGGATCTCCGGGATAATGCTCTGAAAACCATCCCTTTTATGCCAAGCATAGATTATATCTTCTTGGGTGGCAATAAACTTGTCACGTGGTCAGACATCAACCTCACAGCCGAGTTCATCCACTTAGCGGAGAACAGACTGGAAAACCTGGCGGATCTCTATTTGCTTCTCCAAGTGCCCCGCCTTCAGATTCTCATCCTAAACCAAAATCGTCTTTCCTCGTGCCCCCCAAGACCCGCCCCCGTAGAGACCCTCAGCCTAGAACAGCTTTTCCTGAGCGAAAACATGCTGCAACTTGCCTGGGAATCGGGGTTCTGCTGGGATGTTTTCAAGGGGCTGCCTCACCTCCAGGTGCTGTTTTTGAACCAGAACCACCTGACTTTCCTTCCCCCGGGGGTGTTCAGCGGCCTGACGGCTCTAAGACTACTCTCCCTCAGGTCCAACCGGCTGACGTCTCTTTCGCCGGGGGATTTCCCGGCTCAGCTCCAGGTCCTGGACGTGTCCTGGAACCAGCTCCTGTCTCCGGACCCCGCCGTGTTCGCCTCACTCGGTGCGGTGGACCTAAGCCAGAACCAGTTCATCTGCACGTGCGAACTGAGCGCCTTCATCAGCTGGCTCAATCAGACCAACGTCACTCTGCTCGGCTCGCCTGCAGACCGATACTGCACCTTCCCCGAGCCCTTCGCCGGGGTCCCCCTCGACTCTGTTTCCACAGAGGGGTGTGACGAAGAGAAGGCCTTACAGTCCCTGAAGCGTTCCCTGTTCATCTCTGTCACCGTGGTATGCACCCTCTTCATCTTGACCAGCCTCGGAGTCGCCAAGTGCCGGGGCGTTTGTTTCCTGTGTTACACGAGGGCCCAGCGACGCCTCTTCCCGGCCTCTCCCCAGAGCCTGGAACCGGACAGGTACAAATATGACGCCTATCTGTGCTTCAGCAGCAAAGACTTTGAATGGGTGCAGGCTGCTTTGCTCGCGCGCCTCGACACTCAGTACAGTGCCCAGAACAGGTTCAGCCTGTGCTTTGAAGAAAGGGACTTTGTTCCCGGGGAGAACCACGTTGTCAACATCCAGGACGCCGTGTGGAGCAGCCGGAAGGTGGTGTGCCTGGTGAGCCGACACTTCCTCCGAGATGGGTGGTGCCTCGAAGCCTTCAGTTACGCCCAAAGCAGGTGCCTCTCCGACCTGCATGGGGCCCTCGTGGTGGTGGTGGTGGGCTCCCTGTCCCAGTACCAGCTGATGAAGCACCAGCCCCTCCGAGGCTTCATCCGGAAGCAGCAGTACTTCAAGTGGCCTGAGGATGTGCAGGATGTGGACTGGTTTCTTAGTAAACTCTCTCGGGAAATACTCAAGAAAGAGAAGCGACCCAAGAGAGAAAACAGCATTCCACTGCAAACCATAGCCACCATCTCCTAGCCAAAAGGACAGTCTTCTACTAATCTCAAGCCCTAACCCATATATTTCATATTTGCCCTCAGTCACCACTTGACAGGATTTTTAAAAATAAGGTTTTCTGGGTTTTCTTCTTCCTAACTGGGAAACACCAGTCTCGTGAACTTCTAAATCACCCTGATGCATGGTCTTACAGACCTCTACATGGAAAACCACAGATCTTGAAAACCCAAGTGCTCTGCAGGCGTCTAATCTTAGCATTCGGAGGTTTCCACAGACCCCAGAACACTGCTCCTTCCCATGCAATCAGCCCTGGGTTGCCTTCACCTTGGGGGAAGGGAAGCTCAGGAGGAGTTAGAGGCGCGTGACCCCTTTCTCCAGGATTCAGGTCAAGAATGGGCTGATCGGTGGGTCAGAATTCTCAGGGCTGGCAGAAGAACACTCCGGGGAAGCAGACAGAGGTGATGGCAGAGGACCTGCATAGAATCAGGGGCATCCCTGGCCTCCAGGCCAGCTCACCCTTGGGGAGAGCAGGCGGTCCCACAGAGGCTTGGATGAGAATATTGTTGTTTGCTGCCGTCCAGTCAGCCGAACACAGGATAACCTCGTGCCTACCAATGTGAAAGACTTCCAGGCGCTGCACCCTCCTGGTGTGCACTGGTGGATGGGACAGTGTGCCCTTCTTGTCCACGAGGTTTCCACCGGCTGCTTTTTACAAGGAAATCTCTGGGTCTGCCTTTGTGGTCACCCTGGGAGCATGCCTGAGTCCTGTTCAGCACAACAGCAACAGGTGAGCTTCAGTTCCCAGAGAGGGGGTGGCTGTACCAGTGGTGTATTGGCCGGGAATAGAAGCTGTGCCTCCTACAAGAGCAAAATCCAAACCAAAACAACTTGCCTCCATCCAGTCTTTGCTGACTCATGGTCATCTCACAGGGCAGGGTAGACCCTTGTGGGTTTCCCAGATTGCAACTCTTGACTGGACTAGAAACCCTCATTTTACTCCCAAGGACCAACTGGTGGTTTCAAACGGCTCACTTTGCAGTTGATGCACAATCCCCCCCTACCAGGACCCCACGCAGGGACAGCAGCAAGAATTCTACTACCAGCAGGATAAAGATGGACAGCTCTCTTGTGGCCATACCATATTCTTGGTTTCTACAGTCTGAGTCTAAGGTCAGAGCTGGCTTCCACCTTGGTGGACCATGAGCCTTCTCTTGCAGGCTACCTGGAACGCCGTCAGCATTCCAGACTTGCACCAACCCACCACGTCAGCTTCATCTCCTACCGCCACACCTGACTTATCCTCCCCACGGGCGGCTCCCAAAAGAACATGGGCTGTGGGGACAGACACTACTTTGAGTTCTGGTACAGAGAGAGGCTTATTAGCTGGGTCACACCAGACAAGTTACGTCTGGGCTGTAAGTGGGCTTTTCCATCTGCAGAGTATCAGTATCTACCTCACAGTGCAACTGTGAAAGTTAAATCAGCCAGTGATATCAGTGTTTCTCAGGTGAAAGTGCACTAACATTTAGGGACCTTTTGGAAGTGCTCACAGTCTTGTTGAAGTTGAGAATTTTTACCCTAAACAAATGCATCAATCAAGCAAATAAAAAATATATCCATATATGCATTTGACTCTATTTTTTCACATTTAGAAATAATTGAAGTATTTTTAGGAAATTTAATCCAGGAAGGTGTATCGAGATCTCCCGCAGCCCCCACCCCTGAGTTTGTGTCAAGTTGGGTCCAGCTCACGGCAACCGAACAACTCCACAGGGTTTCCAATGGCTGCCCTTTCAGCTGGGGGCCTTCCGGCCTTTCTTCTGAGGTTCCTCTGGGTGGGCCACACCTTAATCCTCTTGGCTAGCACGCAAAGGCCATCCAAGGATACCCAGCTACAAATATGCCTGTCATCTTCCCACTCCAGCACTCACAAGGTAAAGGACCACAGTGGGAACTACACAACTTAGTCTGGATGCAGTATGGCATGGTCTTCTTCCCACTGCGACACCCCATCCTGCCATGTCCCCAGGGCATGCATGGGCACACACACACACACACACTCATGCCCGCTCTGCCTCTGTCAGCCGCCTCCCTGCTCAGCTCACCCACACCTTGTAGAGTCCTTCACATCCCTCCTGAGATTCTTCTGAGCCCAAGTCCTCTCCCCTTTGAAAACTCTCAACATGTTATCCTTTCTATTTAAAATGAGCACTTCCTACTTTCTGCTTCTTTGTAGTTACCTGTGACAGATGTGCGATCACAGACTATAAGCTACATCCAGACCCAGCCTTCCACTTGGGCCCCCCCACTGCCTCAGCAGAAGGTTGCCTTGTGACATCAAAGTGGCTTCAGGTTCATCCTCCTTGGTGACCTTTGGCACATCAGTATATTAAAAATATGAGGGAGCAGGGCTGAGCCCCAGTGGCGTAGTGGTTGTGCGCGGGACTGCGGCCCACTGGGATGGGGGTTTGATTCCAGCTCCACGGAGCAAAGGCTGGGTCTCCTACTCCCACCACCCGAGGGCAATGATGCCCCCCCCAAAAAAAATAAATAAAAATAAATAAATAAATAAAAATATGAGGGAGCTTCCAAAAGTTCGTGGAAAATTCCTTTATCTTTTCCTTATTCAATTTTCCCCCCAGAGATTTTGGAAGTTCCCACATAAAGTCAGCTACCTCCCCCAACCCCCAATCCAAGCCTAGGCATCCTAGCTGCACAAGGTGGAGTGTTCGGCTGCTAACCGAGAGATTGAAGGCTCAAGCCCATCCAGAGGACTCCCGGGGAGAGACCTGGCAATCGGCGCCAGTGAAGACTGCAGCCTGTGAAACCCAATGGGGGCAGTGGTCCACACAGCGTCACTGTGTGTCAGAATAACCAACTCGCTCACTGCCATCACGCCAGTGCCGACTCGTGGCGACCGTATAGGACAGGGAAGAACGGCCCCCGTGGGTGTCCAACCTGTGACTCTTTACAGGAGCAGGAAGCCCCATCTTTCCCCCTCAGAGGGGCTGGTGGTTTCAAACTGCGGACCTTGTGGTTAGCATCCCCTCACATAACCACTACACCGCCAGGACTCACACCACAACAGCAAATGAGTATCATCTGAGATCCTGTAAGGAACGCCGTGGTATCGCTGTTACAGATGGGGCTGCCAATGTCAAGGTCTCAGTTCAAAACCACCAGCTGCTCAGCAGAGAAAGATGAGGCTCTCTACTCCCAGAAAGAGTTAAAGTCTCGGGTCCCACAGGATGAGTTTTATGAAGGGTGTCAAGAACAGGGCCTACTTCAAGAGACACCAAGTGAAATTTCAAACACGGCGAGACGCCAAAACTGATTATTATACTCGAACACACTTGGAGATCCAAGATAAAAATAAGTTCAGCTCACCCAAACGCGGGATGATAGTTCATGTATAACCAGCAGGGATATAGAAACTGGAACTGCATTTAAAAATTTGTTATAATACTAAATGAATGTATGAATTCTTTGCAGGGTCTACCACACTGCCTTGTACACCATGGGTACCCAATAAATTTGTGCTGGCTGATGTTCTGTGCATGCATTTTTAATTTCACATCTCTGGAGCCAGGCAGGCTTCATGTCCATAACTCAGAAGAAGGAAACATCCCCCGTGACCTAGATTTCCAGCAGGGCCAAGGAATGTGTGAGTAGTACAGCATGTGGAGGCTCAGTGGGGAGGAAGGAGAGTCCAAGACAGCCCAGGCTCTGCAGTGGGAGCCCTGCCCACTGCTGGTTCAGAGGAAACCTGTCCTGAGAGCCCTGGAGTGAGCCAACCTTGCCCCGCGCCACCATGAAACGTGGGCAAACCACTTCCCCTATAACATGAGTGTGTGCGTGTGCATGTAGAGTGAGAAGACTGGTGGAGAAGGACACTGAGAAATGAAATCACTCTCTCTGTAAGTGCAAAAGCCATCGTGCGGCGGTAGAATTCTCACCTGACAAACGTGAGCCCAGAACACACCTTATACGCAGCTCCCAGCCATGGGTGAGAGTGTGGATTTCGGTGGTGCTGGGCTGTTTCAGGATGAGGAAGTAAGCCTGTGATCTCATTGTTTTCAATTCAGTCTGCCCTGTCTCACCTGCTCAGCCACCACAAAGTGCATTTCCAGACTCTGGCGTGGGGGTCAGCATTGACTCATCAGAGCCCTTCCTGCAAGAGCAGGACCCCTGAAACAGGCGTGACCAGCTCTGGCTCCAGGGGGAGGAGTTTGTGCTATGCCAGTGACCATCTCTGGGGCTGCATTCTCCACCCCAATCCTGGGACCTGGGAAAGCACAAGTGTGTTTATGGCACCCACTAGTTGGGAAGACAGATGACCCTGGATGGAAAGCAATCAATCCCCCAGCGTCTTGCTAATTCTTTTAATTAAAAAAAACACATAGGGAGTCCTCCTCATAACACATTCAAAACCCCCTTTGCCATTTTTAGAGACTTGGGGGTAGGGGTAGGAGACAGGCTAGTTCACTGCGTACATGCCAGGCCCCGTGAATCTAGTCTGTCATTCTAGTGTCTTCCCAAAATTGTACCGTATTTTTTCCAGAGTTCTGAGTTCTTGTCCTTTTTCTTCTTGTTCACCATTAGGCCCATCCATTGAGGTACTTTCTGTGCCAGTCACCTAATCTGGTGTCAATTTGAGGATTAAGAGTGAGCCCTGGTGGCATACTGGTTGTGTGCGGGACTGCGGTCCACTGGGTTGGTGGTTCAAATCCAGCAGCAGCTCTCCAGGAGCAAGGCTGAGCTCTTACTCACATCAGAGGGCAGTGATGCCCCCCCCCCCAAAAAAAAGAGTGTAGAGGTGGAGTCTAGCCTGTCAATCTGGACAAAGCCAATGGAACTTCTGTGTGGGCCTGGTTTTCTCCTGAGAATTCTGGGAAATGTGGTAATGCCTTCTTGAAGGCAGGAGACACTATCTCTCTGCTCACTCCCTGGGAGACATTGCAGCTGATGAGACACATGGCAGCAAGCTGATAGACCCTGAGCCCTAGAAACTGGAGGAGCTGCAGGAAGACCCCTGCCAGGCCTGAAATGCTTCTACCGCCACTGGATATACAAGACTCTGTACCCACTGGCCTGGGATTGTCCTGATATCATTGCATGTGTTTTGTGAGTCTGAAGATGACTTTAAAGAATGGTATCAGACATGTGGGCTAATGACTTTGGACTGAACCGTGTTGGGATATTTTCTGAATGTACAGTTGTTCTTATATATAAAACTCTTTCTTGTATACATTTGTGTGCTTATGAATTTGTTTCTCTAGTCTATCTGTACTAAAATGCTTTCTAAAGATATTTTCGCAAAATCACTAGCACCGTACAGGAGCTGCTGTGTATTTGACAACAGGAAAGTCAGAGGTGCCGTGAGAGGGAGTCTGGGTGGTTGGTGGGCTGAGATTCCCCCCTTCCTGAAGCACCTGCACCTGTGGCCATAGCAACTCCAGGTCAGCCTCAGCAAGCCCATACATGCCATTGCATGGTCCTTCAGGATCCCTCTGAGTACATCTAAGAACGGATACTGCTCACTCCATTTGAAATGAAAACATCAGGAAAGGCTGGGTGTTGATTGGACCAGTTGTAAACTTCGAAGGAAATCTCACTTGTTGCCTGAAATACAACTGACACTGCTTATTCACTGCCAATCACATGAATCTGCCAGTGAACGCTATTGTATATTGTCTTGGTATGGTCTGAAGTAAATGTGGCTTCGGATTTCAAAATCTGACTTGAGGGGGCAGGGGAACAGGGAGAATGCAGGGTCCATCTGGAAGACTGTCCCATGTTCATGTGGCACCATGCACAATCAATGGAAACTGAAAAAGGTTACATCGAGAAATAGCCTTCTGAGTATAGAATCAGAAAGATGGCAATTGCAGAAGAAAAACTAGACAATTGAATGGTTATTGCCCCAATTTCTTACAGAAACATCTCAAAAAGCCAATCTATTTAGAAGAATTGCAAGGCAGTAGTAACATGTCTGGAGCCGAGATCCAAGAGAAGGAAGAAATCGAGATGACGACTTCTAAATGAAGAGCTTCTGTTGGATAACGGGGAGTGACAATGAAATTCAGGAGCGCCCTGGGTGAGATGGAGCCACACCCTAGCCAGCTGGCGAGGACAACATGCCAAAGACCACAGGCACGGCCAGGAGTAGGTAGTGTTTCATCCTGTCCTACACCAGGTCATCAGCCTGACCCAAGTCAAAGGCAGTCAACATTGGAAAATTTATCCAAAGTCCTTGGGTGGGAAGATGGTGAACCCATTCAGCTATTAGTCAAAAGGATGCTCGTTCAAGCCCACCCAGCGATGCTTTAAAAAAAAGCTCTGCCAACTTACTTTTCAAGAAAATCAATAATTGAAAGTCCCATAAAGCCTAGCTCCAAACGTGACTACTCACTGGAATTCCCTGGGCATTGGGGGGAAACTACAGCTGCCTGTGTTCCATTTGCAACCTAAGGAAGGAGTCTAGGGGCCTATCGTTTCCCCAGCTCCCCAGGGGATTCCAGTGGTCAGGCAAATTTGGGGATCTAGGCTATAAAGCATGGATCTGCCATGAGTCGGAGCTGATTTCACAGTAACCGGTTTCACTTATTGAAAAGACCATTCAGTTAAGGAAGAGACAAACCATAGCAGGGAAGGAGAGGTTTGTAACACAGGCACAGGCATTCCCAGGGTACAAACAAAATCTGTTCCTAATCAGAGCTAGAAGAATGCGTAAGAGAATCAGAACAAGTGCATATGATTTTTATTTAGCCTTACAAGAAGAGCCTTGAAGACTTTGCAATACTGGAAAAGCTGCACGTAGGGAGAGAAGGTGATGATGGGGAAGAATTTGTTGCAAGTAAGAGGGGATTCCAACCCTGGGAGTGTAGTGGTTACTTGTCAGGCTGCCAACCACAAGATCAGCAGGTCAAAACCACCAGCGGCTTTGAAGGAGAAAGATGAGACTTTCTGTGCATATAAGCGTTACGGGGGCAGAAACCCACAGAAACAGTTCTATCCTGTCCGATAGTGTCGCCACGAGTCGGAAGTGACTGGAAGGCAGTGAGTTTGGTTGGTTTGGAGGGGTGGGTTCTATCATTTCAAGTTGCGGGAAATTTTACATAACATCAAAGGACAAGTCAGACTTGTCTGAAAAGCACTCCAATCCAACATACAAAAGACCTTCTAGAAATGAGTCGGAAAGGGGCAACACAATCGAGAAATGTGCAGGAGAGTTGGGAATTTCACTAAAGAGAATAGCCAGTGTCAAACAGCGACTAGGAAAAAAGGTCTGGTGTGACATTTCTGAAAGTTAGCCAACGAAAGCCCTGTGTATCACAGTAGAGCATCCCCCGATGCTTCAATTATTCAAAGGATGCCTGTGCACAAGGGTGGGGATTGTGTGACAAATGTGTTGTGAGCAGGGATTGATTTAGGTGCCCTGGCGGTACAATGTGTTCCATGTTGGATGGCTAACCTTCAAGTCGGTGGTTCAAAACCACCAGCTACTTTCTGCTCCTAGGAAGACTGAACAGTCTTGGAAACTCTTAGAGGTGTTCTGTCCTGTCCAATAGGCTTGCTACGAATCAGAGTTGACTCACTGGCAGTGAGTTTGGTTTTTGGAGGGTGTGGTAGTTAGATTGTATGTCCATTTGAATCTGTATGAAAGTGTAGTGGGGTGGAACTCAACCTGTCAATCAGGTCACAGGCTGGTAAGGTCTCCTGGGGAAATGTGGTCTTTTTATAAAGAGAGACGATGGGAACTCTCCCCACCTTGCCCTCCCCCCCACCCCCACATACATACCCCTTTGCCTTCCTGCTTGCTGGGACTCAGCCTGCCTTCTTGTGTGACAAAGGTATTGCCATGTTCCCAGTGATCTTGGAAGCGCATGACTCTGCACCCATTACTCTCTGGCCATCCTGCATCCTGCTTCACCTTTTTGCCTCACTGACCTGCAGTAAGGTGAGTCTGATGAAGGCTCTGGTTTGCATGGGCCCATGGACTTCAGTTGGACTGGGCTGACGTGCCTTCTTGACATTAGATTACTTCTTGATATACATAGGTGGGTGTCACTGGTTTTGTCTCTCCAGACAACCCAGCCTGACACATAGGGATTTATTTAATCATTTCAAGGTGAGGAAAAACATTCATTTCAGGGTCAAGGTGTCCATAAGAAGACGGTTGTAAGTCAAGGATTTGTGTGTGGAATGTTTTGCTCAAATTTTTCCTTAAGATTAAAAAGTAATGTTTTAGTTAAGGATTACAACTTTTACTTCTACATGCCAACACTCACTTGTATTTAGATTGAGCTTTTAAAAACGTAGACATTTCTATTTTACAGAAAATTTTGTGGAAAGAACTAGCTGAAGCCCCTTAAGGTTTAATGGCTGCCCTGCATGGTCTGACAGGCTGCTTTGTTCCTGGACCTCAGGGGCCTGATCCCACTGACTGGGAGTCCTGTTCCTATATGCAGCTTGGACCCCTTACCTCAACAAACCAAGTTCCAGTTTCCTTCCTGGGCAGGAAGCGAGGTGTGATAAAATCAGTGACATCACGTCTCATCAGGTCCCCTCGGGCCTGCAGGAAGCAGGTGCCTTGGCTAAGTGGAGGAGCCTGTTGGCTGGAGCAATTTTCTGCTGGGTTGACCTGGGTTTGGGCTCAAATAGCCCTCAGGGTCTAACACTTGAAGCCAAGTTCATGGTTTTTCCAACAACCTTGGCCATGAATTGGCTCTCGGCTCTTTCTGCAGCTGCAGCTGTGTTGTGGGACCGACATCTTCCAGGACAGCAAGTCGGGCCAGGCTGGGAGTAGTTGGCAAAATTAAGTCATCTGTGGTTTCTGTGCATGAGCCTATGCTTTCCTAAGAGAACCTATTCAGAGAGGGAGCAGGAACAGCAACTGGTATTCCCAAAACATTCTGACATAGGCGTGAAAACTGCTTTGGAGTCAGAGCCTGGCCTCTGCCTTGCTCTGACTGCAGCCACTGAGCCTCAGACCGGTCTCGTCCCACCATCCTTGCCTCCCTACCACGATGCTCTGAGCCTGAAATGGGAAGACCCAATGGCTAAAAACTAATGTTTTTAACCTCAGGAGTTTTTGAGTTTAATCCCTTAGAACAGAAGTGCTCACACTTTTTCAACATGTGAGATACTTATAAAATGATCAAGTCAGAGTAAGCTTATAATTCTGTTACTAGAATTTATAGTCTTTAGATTTTAAGATTTATCAGCTCTAGTCTACTAAATAAGCAAAACAAAACTATTCTAGTATTGTCCATTTTTAAAATTAGAATTTATGCTTTATTTTATTAATACTGTCTTTTTAAAAAGAATTAAACTTTTCAGAATTAGTATGCCTTAAAACTCTTCAAATGGAAAGAATAATGCTGTTCTTTTTAGCCAGTTATAGCTAATAATTGTAGTAGCTTTTTTTCTTTTTAAATTTAATGTATAGGGATACTATGCGTCGAGTCAATGCCATAGCAGTGAGTTGGGAGTTTTTGTGATCTCACAGTGTTGTTTACTAGACTGTGCAGTTCTATTTAGGCTAGAAACTGAAATCAAGAGTTACCGTGACTAACCCATAAATTTATCTCAAGTAGGAGAGACACTACAACTAGAACTCGGTTCTTCTGATTAGTCCATTTGTCTTTTAATTCAATTCTGTAGGAAACATATAGAAGTTTCCATTTATGAGATGGTTATTGTGGTAGTTGCTGGATACGCACAGATAAATAGAGCAGATTGAGAGTCAAGAAGAAATAAACATGTAACCACATTATTGTAGTATCAAGTGAGATTATGTTAGAGCAGTCAAATGACCTAGAAAACTGGAGGACAGTGGCATTTAAGCCTTAATTTTGAAATAGCAAGTATAAGTGTATGAGGAATCTTTGGAGTCTAGTGGAACATCCCATTGTTTGTACATGACAGAAAATGATCAAGTCAGAATGATCAACCAACTACAAAGATGCAAAGCATATACTTATTTATTTATTACACTTACTCATAAATGCATTGAGGATTTTTTATATGTACAATGTATGTTTATGTACCGTGTATAACCACATATTGGACAACACAACATGATTATGTACCTTTTTTGTCATGACCTGAGTTGACTCTGATGACTTGCACTGAATGGAATGAGCCAAGACTGCATGGTCCAGACAGTGGCTGTTAACAGCCAGCCTCAAGCACACTTGCAAATGATCATCAGTCATGGTGAAATGGTACTTGGACTTCATGATCTTTCTGTGGGAAAAGGCTGACTCACATCAATAAGTAGAGCCGAATAATGCAGTCATGGAGGTAGCTCATTTTCTCATGTTTGCGTACTGATCCCTTTGCGAGTAAGTTCCAGAACTGTTCCTGCATTCTGGACTTCAGCTGAATGTAGACTTGTAGTGTCAAATCTCATCTTCCAGTTCAAAAGAGTTCAGGTGGAACAGTGTTGCAATTTTTGATGCAACTGAAAAGGATAGCACGTGGATGTAGCGACTGGCTCGAGCAAAGTCTTGAAGGCATTTGGCTTAGCTTGTCACTTTTGCTGCACTTAGCACACTTGCACATGCGTTTCACACCTAAGATTGCATCTGATTGGCTGATGATAGGCTTCATTTACCTCTACTTTTTTAACGCCCTGTGAGCTACCCACGCTACATGTGAGATCAACTAGTAGACCGTGATCGAGGTATTGAACACCCCTGCCTTAGCCCTTCAGGCTTCTAATCACTGCAATTAGAAGTATCTAAACATTTCCTGGTGCCGTAGTCGGCTATTTATCACAAGGTTGGTGCTTCAAGCCCACCAGAGACTCCTCAGGAGAAGCTTGAGGCTTTCTGCTCTTTGATGGTCTTGAAAGCCCGCAGGGGCAGTTCTTCCTGCTCCCACAGAGGCACTAGGAATGGACTCAAAAGCAGCCACTTTTGTTTGTTTTTAACGAGTTGCCCTTGAATCAAGGTGGACCTGCGGCGACCCCAGCTGTGTTAGCGGGTAATCGTGCTCCACAAGGTTTTCAATGCCAGATTTTAAAGTCGACCACCAGGCCTTGCCTCCAAGGTCCCTGTGGGTAGATTTGAACCCCCCACCTCTCCATTAGCAGGCAAGCACCTTTTCCATCTGCAACACCCCAGAACTCCAACTCAGTTCCTAGAGGTCAAACTAAACCCCGGGGGTCGTGTAATTCGCAGTGATAGGATTCCCTAGTGCTCCCCTGGGTCTGCTTGGGCTGATAGCAAGTTGTCTCTGTCATAGAAACCCTCTGTACCAAAGAGCAAAATCCCGCCAGTTTCTATGGCATCCTCACAACTGTTCTTCTGTTCGAGCCCACTGCTACAGCCACTGTGTCAGTCCATCTCTTCAGGGCCTGCCTCTTCCTTCCAACCTGCTGTCTCCCACAGCACTTCCTAATGGTTGGCCCGGTTCTAGAATTCATTCAATGGCCAC
Organism: Nesogale talazaci; assembly: GCA_004026705.1. Classification (NCBI taxonomy): domain Eukaryota; kingdom Metazoa; phylum Chordata; class Mammalia; order Afrosoricida; family Tenrecidae; genus Nesogale; species Nesogale talazaci. The sequence continues at coordinate 25,688 of PVJH01006324.1, read as the reverse complement.
ACAGAACTCCCAGACAATATGACTGATGGAGACATTTATTAAGGAAGTTAACAGGTTGTGATTGGGGTATGAAAAACTCAGAATACACTTGTTGGGTCAACAAAGTCTTCTGTGCTGGCCTTTCTCTGGCCCTCAGCTTCCTGGCCTGATCTATGTTCTGTTCGGGCAATGTTACAAAGCTTCTCAGGGCTACCAATAAATTCCCAGAGGGCATGCTGCTCTGCTATAAGTCTCCACCTGAGGGTCCTCAGTTCTGGCTACATGGATCAATAAACCCAGCTCCTCCTTCTAAACTGCCCAGAGGTGTCCTACCCCATAAGCCAGTCTCCTGCCCCACAGCACTCAGCGTCCTTGTTCTGTGGGCTGGGTAGTCCACTGGCTCCCGGTTCTGCTGCTGTGGCTGCTCTGCCAGTCCTCTAGTGGCAAAGCTGTCTCCTGGATCCAGGAGGTTCCCTACACAGAGACCTCAGGGTCCAGCAGATACGCTCTACTCCTTGCTCCTGCTGATAATGAGGTCCCCGATTCCTGCTTCTGAGATGGTTCACTTTCTAGCCAGCAGGACGGTGATCACCATCAATCCTGTTCACAATCCCTCACAATTGAATTTTATCAGTTCTTCCCCGCAGCTTCTCTTAACCAGACCCACCGGGAAAAGGCTATTTGGCAGGAGTTACAGAGATGGTGGCTGGAAGAGCCCTATTTAAATAATTAACTGCCCTGCACAACTATGAGTTGTTGTAACGCTCAATTCAAGTGTCAATTATGTATGCGAGGTTCCGTTGCTCCAAACCCTCATTAATACATAGTATAATTGCGCTTTTCACACAATTGTCCAGCCTTCAGAGCCCAAAGGCACAGTTCTACTGGTCTTTCAGGGTCACTAGGAAATGGAACCTACCTGCCAGACATGGGTTTGCTTAGTGGGTATGAAGTGATAAGGGATAGTGGCTTGTCTTTACCTTTCTCTAATGACGAATATGTTGAGTATCTTTCCACATGCCTATTAGCCATGTCTATCTTCCTTCATAAGCATGCAAGTCTTTATCCATCTTAATTGGAGTGTTTGTTGTAGGTTTGTAGACATTGTAATATAATACATAAATATCTCTGCCATCTATGCCTAGCTTACCAATATTTTCTCAGTGTATGACTTCTTTATTTTCTGAAGTTTCTTTAATGAACAGAACTCTCTCATTTAAAAAAAAAGTTTTATTTACACTGATTTCGGTTTTGGAAGTATGCACAATAAAACATACAGCACTTCCACAGCACCATGCAGGGGCACTAGCTCCGTCCTTTGACTGGTGTAACTTTTCTCATCCTCCTTTTCTGAGCGGCAGGAAGTTTTACTTCTTGTGGAGTTCAGTTGATCCACTGATTTGACCGTTCAAGCTGTTTGTATCCTGCCTAAACCGAGGTCTTGAAGACCTTCCTCTAGGTTTTCTTCGAAAGCTTTGCACTCTGAGCTTTCACATTGAGCTCTATGTCCCTGAGCTGGGTGGACCTAAGTGTATGTGCTGAAAGAGCTGTTTCTGCACTAGGCCCCCCACCCTGACAGAAAGGGGGCCTTGGGCACTGAGGGCTTTGTGGTTCACAGTCTGCAGGAGTGAGAAGAATCAGACACCAGAGCCTGTGAAAGCAACAGCCTACCTCATCCAGACAGTGCATCAGGGGTAAGCAAATGGACTGCCAGCCGAGAAGTAAGAGAGCTGGCCTTCCGTGGACGCCTCCTCCCTTCCAACTTCTACGCTAGAGAAGCTCTTGTGTCAACTCCTTTAAGGCTCCCAGCAGGATAATGCCCAGAGCAATCCTGCCCCACTGCTGATGATGGGAGACTGAGGCTTTGGCCCAGACATGTTAAGCAACTCACCTTACTAATGAATGATTTGAAGCCATGTTTTTCCGAGTATTTGCTAGGAGTTGCGGTGGCACAGGGGGTAACGAGTTGGGCTCCTAACCATGAGGCTAGAGGTTGGAAACCTTCCAGGTGAGTTCCGTGGGAGAAAGACGAGGCTCTCTTTCCTGGGCTACCGTCTTGGAAACCCAGAGGGTCCGTTCTACCCTGCTGTGTAGCAGCTCCAGGAGCTGTCATGGGCTTGCTGGCAGGGTGCTTTACCTGGGGAGCCTGCTCGCTTTGTGTGCGTTGGGGGGAGAGGGAGAGTGTCTTTCCGCACTGCTTACACAAGGAGCACTTGACTCTAGCAAACACCAGAGAAGCGCTGCTGGAGGAGCAAGTTTTGAGGTATTTCTTCTTAAGAGGAGTTGGCTCTCTGTGTTAGCGTGGGTAGACGAGAGAAACAAATTCAGAGACACTCGTGTATATATGAAAGAGGTTTATAGACAAGAGCAATTGAAAATTGAGACAACATCCTAGCCCAGTCCAGATCAATTCCATGTCTGATATTAGCTTATATGCCCCAAGTCCTCTTCAGACTCACCAAACACATGTAATAATGCTGAATGCAGGAAGCTCATAGGCCAGTGGGTTGGAAGTCTTTTGGATCTAGTGGTGTTGTAAGCTGACAGTGGTCTCCACGTGGCTTTTCTGGCTCCAGGGGTCTGATTGCATCAGGGTAAGTCCAGCTGGCTCCTCCAGCTCCCAGGCTCCCGCTCCCAGGATGTTTTGCTGTGTGTCTTTTCAGTACAGCATCAGCTCAGAAAGTGAGTAGAGAGAGAGAGGTGTCTCCCACCTCCAAGGAGGAAATACAGCAGTTCCCAGAATTCAGGAGAAGGCCATGCTCACAGAGAGGCCTTATTAGTTGTTTATTGATTGACAGGCTCCAACCCTTCACTTGTAATCCTCTCCATTTGACATTTGACAACAGATTCTCTCTCTCTCTCTCTCTCTCTCTCTCTCTCTCTCTCTCTCTCTCTCTGACTGCCTGTCTGTTTCAGGCAGGCAGGACTCAAGCTACCAAGCAAGCACACAAACAAATGGGAAGCCATTCTTTGGGCGCCAGGCACTCAGGGTTCAGAAAATTTGAAACATTTTGACCTGCTGGAAGACCTGGGGAAAGACAGCATCATGGACTGTGGCAATCATGTATTCATGAGGTCAATTTCATGATTGGAATGTAGGGGTGGAATTTAGCCTGTTAATCTGGAGATAGCCAATGAGTAGTTAATGAGGCCTCTGTGTGGGCATGGCTTTCTCCTGAGAATTCTGGGGAGTCTTGCGGTATTTCCCAATTGGAGAAGAGAAACTTGACTCTCAGTCTCTGAGACAATGAACTACTGACAAGTTAAGATGAAAACATACTGATTGATCCTGATTCCTGGAGAATGGAAGAGCTGGAGGAGAAGCCATATGGGCTTGCCCTGATGGAACCAGACCTCTGGGGTCAGAGAAGCCACAGAGAGACCCCTGCCAGCACTGAGATGCTTCTACCACCAATGAAAACTGCTGATAGACTCTGAGCCCTGGAAACAAGGAGCCATGGGGAGACCCCTGCTAGCTCCAGGACACCTCTACCCCAGTTGGATACACAAGACTCTGCACCCACTGGCCTGTGACTTCGTGTGTGAGTCAGAAGGAGATTTTGTAGACTGGTATTGGGCATATGGGCTAATATAGGACTTATGACCTTGGACTGGACTGGGTTGGGATGCTTTCTCAATGATCCATTCCTCTTGTATATAAACCTTTCCCTTATATCCACATGCATGTCTATGAATTTGTTTCTCTAGTCTACTCAGACTGACACATGGACTAAAGCCTGAAGCCCTCCAGCAGATGGTCCTTGTGGAGAAGCCACACGCGGGCCCCAGAAAGGCTAGGACATAGCCACACGCTGCCTCAGTGGTGGCATTAGCAACCACACACTTCTCAGCAGCACTCCAGGACACCCTCAGAAGCCTGTCTGGTTGCAACTGCTTCAGAATCAGGCTGGCATCTCTTGCTTCTACCCAATCTTGGAACACCTCTCCTTGGTAGAGTCTGAGCAGTGCAAACGGTTCATGCACTTGGCTGCTATGGGAAAAGGGCCTGAAAAGAAAGGCCTAGCAGTCGCCTTGCACAAAAGAACCTCTGCGAATCATAGAGAAGTCCTCCACCCCCTCTCCGACCCCCCACAGACACAAGAGGTCGCCACGTGTCAGGATGGCACAATGAATAACTGGGTGCTGGTCAACCAGACAGGAGGCCAGAAGAGGAGGTAGGGGCACTACCCAGTTGATCTCCCACAATCAACATTCACTCAGAAAACTGTCCAGCCAGTGAGGATGTACTCTCTAAGAGGCATCCTTTGGGTCTCCCCCATGATGCTGCAGCATGGGGTGGGGGGCGGGGAGGGCAGCCCACATCTCTCACCAAGGTCAGGGTACCAGGAGCTAGAGTTAAAGCCTGAGTCAAGAAGGCATCAGGGCACAGCTCACCTGAAGGTCAAAGACAGGCAGAAATGGGGGACTGGGGGGTGGACATTCATCATCAGTTCACAGCAGGGGGAATGACCAGGAACAGGGCTCTGGAGGGGAGAAGACCCTATGCCTCTGAGAGGGGGGCAGCTGGAGGCACACCTGCCAGGCTAGACCTCCCCCAGCCCGCCTATAAAGGGGGAGGGACCCTGTGTCCTGACCTCACTGGGTACCACTGAAGTCCCCCCCCGCTGCCACCCACAGCCCGGAAAGGCCAGACACTGGTTGGTGAGGGTGGGGACACTCTAATGCAATGGAGGATGGGCTTGTAAAACAAAAAAGAATTTGTGAGTTATGGAGGTGCAGTCTTTACGGGAGGAAGGTGAGAGACAAGATGTTCCCGAAAAGAACTGGCTTCGTCCCGGATCTCTCGGCCTTCCTTCCATTCCATCTCCCTGTCAACTCAACATAACTGATGGGAGAATACATCTCAACATCCTTGGCTCAGGTGCCAGGGAGGAGCCTTGTGGGATGGTGGGATTCCGGGACTCTCTCAGATCTGATGACAGTTGACAAAAGGCTCAGGTACCTCAGTTCCCATCAAGTCTGGGACTAAGCCCCTTTTGTGAGAGTGGGTTTCTTGTATTATATATAACAGCAGAAGGATATTTTACACATAAATAAACTATACATAACTTGTACAACTTAGTGAGATTATATATATTACATACACATATGCATACACGTATACGTATATTCACCCAATTATAGAAGCAAGTTAGTACAGTCTGGTTCAAGTCCATAGGCCAGGTGTTAAGCTGGAAGTTTCTCCTGACATGCATAGTTATTGGGGCCAAAAATCCAGAAAGCAGGAAGATAAAGCAGGAAGACTATGGCCAGTGGGTGCAGAAGCAGATAATCCAAGGTCAGCAGTCAGAAGACAGGCTCTGAGGACTCCCCGGGTGGGCAAGTCATATGGTGATCCATTAGCTCTGATTCAAAGAGGAGGTGGCTAAGTTATATGCAAGGTCCACACCAGAGGTGAGAAAGTTCTCCACAGGGAATATAAATATATATATATACATAAATATATGTATATATGAAATATATATATCACTCCTAAGGAAGCATCAGCCCTAAGTAAGGGGTTACACTCAGCATTCCACCTTAACCTTCCCCCAATTGCTACGCTCCTCCCTGCAGAGCCCATCACGGAGCTGACTACACCATGCCAGGCCACATCACGAGGGAGAGCTCCACTGCCAGACGACTGAGAATCCCGGCCCAACCCAGTAGAAACAAAACCTACCATTCCTCCACATTTGAACAATCAACCGTGTAAAGACCAAGGGCAGTATTTCCCTCAGGGCAAAGTCCCGAAGGTTAAGAAAGGTTAAGAAACAGACACGGGAACCCAAGGAGGACGGAGAATACGTGATGGTGCGCTGGAGGGGAGGGAAGTGGCCGTGGAGATGTTGAAGCAGAATGCTCAGGAAGTGTTGAGTGGGAAACTGTGATCTGATCTGTAAACCGACACCGAATTCACAACGGAAAGACTTTGTTTTATTTCAGAAACCATCCAGGACAACAATATCTTACAATTGTGAGGGAACGGCCCAGAACACTACACACTAGCCCAGACCATCTCCGACCCATCTGGGACAAGGCCCTAGAGTAGGAGGCTCTCAATGGATCTGCGGGAGGTGCGGGACGGTCCAGCGGGCGTCCACGGCCATCACGATGAACTCCGAGATACCTCTGTTGAGGCTTTTGGTGGCCTCCGTGGCTCCTTTTTGAAGTTGCTTGTAGTTACAGGACTGCTGAACGAGGTCCACCAGCTTCTCGTGAGGTGGGCATCTGCAAGGGGACAGGCTTTTGGGTTAATATCTGCCTCAGTCGTGACTGTGGTACTGTGGTCCAACTGAAAGGTTTTTTTTAAAAAAAAGAATTATGAAGACCATTGGAGGTGGTGGTGGGGAGCTCAGGCTAGTTGAATGTCTGCAACAAGACAAGTTGTTCCACCTTCCCCTCTGGGATCATACTGCCTGACCTGGAGTCTCAGTTCTAACACGCACCAGCAGCGGACCAGTAAAGTAACACTCTGAGCCTTCGTGTCCTCTTCTGCGATGTCGCGCTGACAGTAGGTTGTGTGGGCATTGTCTGCGAGTGATCGCCTACATCCCCTGGCAGGTGGGACGGCCTGGCAGGTAGGCTGGCCTCCTACAAGTGCGAGAACAGGTATGACTACTAGTTGTTTTGTTCCGTGCCTGCCTCTTGAGAAGCGCTCTCGGTTGGCTGAGGATCTGCTGCTGGGGACATTCTGTGTACGTGATGACTGACCTTCAGTAGATAATAATATCACTTCTGTGTTTCTCTGCCAGGCCACATCACACTCACAACACAGAACCCAAGGAAGGCCTGGCCGGGTCACTGTTTATGATGAGACTTACCTACTTCATGACACACCAGAGAGCCCTGGGGACCTCACCGTCAAGTGTTCAGCTCTTTGTCTAGAGGTCAAAGGTGTGAACCCCCCAGCCATTAGGCAGGGAAAGCAAGTCGTCATCGTGTCCCTGGGAGTCAGGATGAACCCAACAACAAGGGGTTGAGTTTGGGGTTTGGCGTCACCATCACCACCTGTCAGGGTGTCTCAACATCGGGGCGTGCTTACTGCTGTCATGCTAGAGACTGGTATTTACATGACCCGTGGGGCACACGTTTCAGCAGACTTCCACCCCAGGAAGACATGTCTGCATGAACGACCGTGGTGGGTAAGAGTGTGGGTCCCAGGAGATCGGACAAAGGGCTCCGGTATTCTCTCTGCCGGGGATTCCTGCAGCCATGGGTGATGCTTTCGCCGTAGAGCAGGCAATCATGCCCGGGGACCTGCTGCAAAGCAGAGGGAATTGTTGACTGGCCCGCGGACATCTGTGTGGCCGCTGCTGTGCTCTGGTTCGTGGTTGTGGCCACTGTGTCTTCTTGAATGATTTCCAACCTAAGGGGCTCATCTTCTGGTATTACCTCAATAAATGCTCTGCTGTGACCCCCAGGGTCTGCACTGGCCTTTGTCCCAAGTGCCTCAGGGTTGACTGCCAACCTTTCGGTTAAAGCTGAGCACCCTTGGATCATTTGCTCCTCCCAAGGGCTCTTCAGCTCTCAAATGAATTACCTAGCAGGTGTGGTGTTGTTTTTTGTAACGATTCCTTGGAAGCCAGATGACGATGTGCTTGACCAATGGATGATCTTGTGCACTGTATTCCCAACTTATCTGTAACATCCATGCCACAAAATAATACCATCGCCTCTAAGGTGGTTTTGATTATAAAAGACTCCGCATTTCACACCCCCTGAACAGACAGCACCATCAGGAAGCCGTGCAAGCGATTCTGCAATGTGTGTTCCACACAAAAAAAGTAAAAAGTGTGTCTTTTAGATTTGATGAGATGCCCAAACCAAACCCACGGTCATGAAGTGTGTCCTGACTTGAAGTGACCCTTTCAGGCAGAATGGAACAGCATCCTAGATGAGAACAGAAATCTTCATCTATTCCCCTCAGAACAGCTGATGGGTCTGAGCCACTGGCTGGCCGGTCCCAGTCCAGTCCCTGCCGCAGCTGCAGAGAGATGTCCTTTGGGCTCCTTGCACCCCAACCCCTGTCCCCCTGTGGTGGCAGGGAAGAGCACGGGGGCTCCTTTGTGCTCCCTTTCCATGATTCTTTCTGTGGGGTAGGGGGTGAGGGGACCTTCAAGTGCCTAGACGGGTGCCTAGGGGGTGAGGGGACCTTCAAGGGGCCTAGACGATCTCTTCAACGTAAGCCCGCCTTGTGAGAGTTTTCAGTGGTTTCAGGGACTTTTAAAAAATCTAACCCACGCAGAATATTAAAATTGATAGAAGACTGGAGTGGCGATTTTCTCCAGTGCTAACAGGGATTCCATTCAAGTGTGGCAGTCAGCTGGGAAACGGTGTCTCTAGGCAGGTCTACGGAGACAGAAGCTGGGTGTCTGTCAGGACCACCGACGCCCTGGTTGCCCTCTAGATGCTGACTCAGCACAGCAAGGGTGGGGTTGGATCTGGGGCTCAGACAGGAGAGTTGTCCCAGCGTGGCATGAGAGGTTGCATCTTGGCCTTCCTGATCCACCTCAGACCCTCCCATCCCGGCCCCCGGCCCCCACGGGTGGCACCACTTCCACAGCTGCTGTTTCTAAGTTGAATCTAATTTGGGAAGCCCTGCGTGCCTAAGGAGGACTGCGCTCCCTAGGGCTTCAGTGGTGACCTTCCAGACGCGGGTCCCCAGGCCCTGCGTGGGCCTCGGGAATTCTGGCTAAGAGTTGAATGCTTGACCCTGCGTGCCGCCCAGGGACTCCCCGTCATTTCAACCTCCTTCGTATTTCAGACTCTACATCTGGCCCTCCCCACTGTCCAGTCCACTCATCTTCATTAGTGTCTTAAGGTCCCCCCTCCCTCAGTGCTTCTCAGCCTTGGCCGCACAGTCGAATCCCGTGAGGAGCATTCAAAAATTATCAACACCCAGCTCCCACTCCAAACAAAGAAAGTCAGGATCCATAGAGGAAGGACCAGGGACTTGTTTAAAGTTCTCCCCCTCCTTCTCACTGCCATTGAGTCCATACCATCTCATAGCAACCCTGGAGGACAGGCTAGCGGGGCCCTGTGGATTTCTGAGACCACAGCTCTGAAGAAAGCCCTGTCTTCCTTCTGAGGAGAAACTGTTGGTTTTGAACTGTTGACGTGTGACCATCAGAGTCAAGGATCATTTTTCGACCCCAGTACTTCTCAGTCTTGGTTATGTAGCAAGATCATTTGGGGATTTCTGGAAATCCCCTGGCCTCGGACTCCAGGCCGGTGGCATCGGACTCTGCAGCATGCGGCCCAGGCCGTGGTGTCCAGGAAGCATTTTGGTGACGGCCGTGCAAGGTAGAGTGCCTGTCCCACACGCTCCTGCTCTGCCTGGGTCTCCTCCACACCATAGCTGTGTACACTTGCCAACGGCCAACCCCCACGGCCCCCGCAGCCCCATGTCTTTGGATGGGACTGCTTCGGTGTGCTTTCATGGTGGGACGCTTGCCTTCCAGCCGGGAAATTCGATTCCTAGCCAGTGCTTTCAGGCATCGCCCCTGTGGGTGGAGCTTGCCTCTTGCTGTGATGCTGAGCAGGTACCTGGGGAGTTCTAGACTGAGACAGATGAGGAAGAAAGGTCTGGAGCGCTACTTCTGAAAGTCAGCCATAGATTGCAATGATCCACGCTTCAGCCTGTGATGGGAATGGTCCCCAACTGGAAAACACCTTGTTCCCCTCTGCAGGGAGTACTGGGGCTGAACGGGCCGGTCGGCTGTAGTCACTCAGGTTGTATGACATGTGCAAGGAGAGCAAGTCAAAGGCTGGGGAGGGGACCTGAGAGCTGGAAAGCTAAGAAGACCTTCTTAAGAAGGGCTCGAGCAAACCCACCATGAGTCTCGGGTTTCCTGTGTGTGACATCGAGGTGATTTTCGTTCTTATCTCACAGAATTGTGTGAAGGTGGCACAGCACCAGGTGGTGTTTCGTCCTGAGGTTCACAGGGGCAGCAGGAGTGAGAGCTGACTTCACAGCACCCAATAACCACCGCCATAACCAGGCTGCTCGATCGGCCCTTTGGGGAAGATTTGAGGTTGGTCTTACGTTTCCCTGTCATTCTTCCTGGGACCTCTCTTGTGTCTCCCGGTCAGAATGATTCTTGGTGGCAGCTGTGCTCCACCTTGTTCTCCTGGTCTCCGGATAGAGGCTGGTAGGTAGTTCATGTAAGCCATTAGTCCTACAGATTCTTTTCTTCTCAGAGCTGCTGGTTAAGTTCTTCTCTGAAGTTGGAACCCACCAGGGCCTCCACGCAAGAGTGAGGGGGCAGTCTGCATCCTTGGAGATGGCAGCTCTGACAGGGCCACTGGGCAGCTGGTGGGTTCAAGCCCCTGCCTTTCAGGTTAGCCACTGAGCACTTTACCATTGGGCCACCAGAGTACCTACCACATTTTTCGCATCATAAGACATACCTGATCATAAGACACACCCAGCTTCTAGAGCAGGAAAACAAACAAAATATTCTGAGCCAAATAGTACGAGTATACTAAGATAGTTAATAAAATAAAGCAAAATACCGGTAATCTTTAACAGTCTAAAGTCAGCAGTGGTGTTAAGAACCATCATCACTTTCATTAACAAATGAAGGGAGGCATGTGCTCTGCCGATCAAGTGACCTGACTGACATCGAGACTCTGGACTTCCCCTGAACACACAACAATCCACAGCATGCAGACAGCAGCGGACAGCAAATGTTCTGGGGTTCCACACCTTTGACCATAAGATGCACCCTCGTTTCTCCCCCACTTTGGAGGAGAAAATGTGTGTCTTATGGTCTGACAAATAGGGTATATAGACATGCATGTGCATATACATCACGTTGTTCAAAGTTTCCATTGAGAACATGAAGCTAGACAGACAGGTAATGGAAAGAAATACTTACACTCATACTAGCCAGGCCGAGGAGGAAACAAACGGTGACAGTGACTTGCCTAACATGTGTTTGTCTAGCAGTCCCATAATTGACATCACAGTGGATGGTCAGGGATTCTTTCTCCTTCTACCTCCCGCTTCCTTAATGGCACTTGGCTTCCATGGAAAATGTCTCTCACATCTGAGTCAGCGGGGGGGAGTGAAGGCTCAGGGGGAAAACTGAGGTGGAATAGCCTCAACTGCTTTTGAGTGATGAGTTGTTAGGAAGCAAGCATGCTCTCTCACTCTCTCTCTCTCTCTCTCTCTCTTTCTCCTCCCTCTCCCTCTCCCTCTCCTTCTCCCCCTCTTGCTCTCTCTTTTTCCGTTATGAGAGAGGAAAGAAAAAACACTGACCTAATTTTACACTCCTGCAGCTCACTAGCAACGGAGTCGTAAACTCCAAACTTGGCAAGGCTGGGGCTGATGTCTTTGAAGAGGCGACCCCAGCTGGCTCAGACTAAAAAGGCCACAAGACATCACAAACGTAGGAAGCCGACACTGGGAAACTTGTCCTCTAGAAATGCAGCCAACCTTGTTAGAGGAGCCCCACCAAAACGCTGCAGGGCACTTGCCAACTGTCATTGCGTTTAAAGCATGAGCTAGACAGGAGGGAGGTGGTGAGTGGGTGGGGCATGATGGGAGAGGACAAGCGAGGACTTCCAATGGATTCATTTTAGTTTGACCCTGGGTGAGGATTTTCAGGTGGATCACCAGATATCCTGACTCTGAATTTGCACTTTCACAAGATGCCTGGATGGTTCCTAGGAAGTCTCTAGGCAGGGGTCCTCAAACTTTTTAAACAGGGGGTCAGTTCACTGTCCCACAGACCATTGGAGGGCCGGAGTATAGTTTAAGAAAAAATAAAAACTATGAACAAATTCACTGTGGGCCCGGATGAGTCGGCTGCTAAGCAGGACTGGCAGCAGCAGCAAAAACACCCGGTGGGCCAGATAAATGTCCGCGGTGGGCCACATGTGGCCCACAGGCCGTAGTTTGAGGACTCTTGCTCTCAAAGGTCTGTAGAGGGCCTTGGAGTGAGCTTCTCCAAGTACATTCATGGACCACGCTTTTTATTCACATTCTGGGCACCCAACAGTGGGTAAGGCCTCCTTGCATCTGTGCCCAGCCCTGTGCTCAGGGAGATGGCCAGGGCTTTGTGCAGGGCGGTATTCAGAGGCAGGGCTTGGGGTGAGAAGCAGAAGTGCCTTTATTGCTAGGTCTTATGGGATCCTTTCCAACTCCAAGCAGCTCCAGAGAGGACAGAACAAAGCACTGCCTGCTGTTGTGCCGTCCGCATAAACCTTGCTATATTTGAGCTGCTTATTGTCCATCAATCTGGTGGAATAGCTTCCTCTTTTCACTGAGCCTCCACTGGACCAAGCTGATCCCTTGGCAAAGACACTGATCCCTCCTGACAGCACCTCCAAAGTACATGAAGCTGAGTTCTCTGTATCTTCCCTTCTAAGGTGTATCCCAGGTGCATTTCTTACAAGATGAGTTGTTTGTTCTTCTGGCAGTCGATGGCCTGGTTCAATTTTCTTCACTGTGATAGGTAAGCTTGTTGCACCAACATGGCCAAAGAAGATAGGTAGGTTTGTTGTGAGACCATGGCCAATGAACACATGTGAGATCAATTGAAAGATGGAGATATAAATGGCTTGAGGCCTCGCCCTTGGTCTCCCTCCTGGATCTTTGGACCTGCTGACTGCCTTGTTTGTCCTGTGCCTTGATCTCCAAGCTACACTATCCGTGGACTGTGTTGTTGTGCATTGAGGTTCCTTCAAGCCCTGCTTCACCATACTCCTGGGATATGCGTCTGTTGAGCTGGTGAGTGTTGGACTCTGTCATCTGGCTGACTGCTGGCGACCTGGTCTGCTGTTTGCTGCCTGTGACCAGATAGCCTGGATTGCTCTACAGAAGACTACTCAGCGGCCCTCCAGACTTGAAGGACTGCCAGTCTTCTAGCTGTCTCACGCAAGGGAGTTGCACCGAGCAATCTGAACTGCTTTATTGATTATTTACCTGTTTATTTCTTATGTTGGATATATTTCTATCTATATAAATAGAGAGAATTATTAATGTCCCATTTTTATTTTTCTAGAGAACCCTGCCTACTACATTCACCAACAACATAATCCACAGACAGCAATTCTTCTTTGGTCTTTCTTATCCGTTGTCCAGCTTCTATGTGCATCGGAAGCAATTGAGTCAAATACCCCTTAGACTTCAAAGACATTTCAACACATTAAAGACATCCTTACGCACCAGATGTACCCAATTCAATGTGTTGTTTGAACTCTTGAGTGCTGTTTCCATGAGCATGGTTTATGGATCCACGCAAGACAAAAATCCTTGATGCTGTTAACCTTTTCCCCAACTATCTTGATGTTATGTTACCTGATGGTCCAGCTGGGAGGCTCTGGGTTTCTGTTCATGGCATTGTAATCCATACTGAAGGCTGGCCTTCATCAGCAAGTGCTTCACCTCCTTACTTGCAACCGGCAAGGTTGGATCGTCTGCACGTCGCAGGTGGTCCGTGCACCTTCCTCCAACGTTGACACCACACTCTCCTCCGACTTGCTAGTGAGAGATGCCCCTGAGTCCCCTTCAACTCATAGCAAACCCAGGAACCAAACTATGCCACACCCGCTGGGTCTGTGCCAGCGTCACAGTGTTGCTGTGTTTAACCCATTGCCGCAGCCAGGTGGGCCATCTTTGTTCAGACGTGCATTTTCCCCAGAGTGCTGCTCACATTGTAAAAGTGTACAGTGGCAGCTAAGAAGATAAGACCCTATGCGGGTCCAACACGGCACGCTCGAATGGAGTGCAAATGGCGCATGCGCTCCTCCATAACCAGATGGTTGGAGTTTGGAGTCCAACAGAGGGGCCTTAGAAGAAAGACGGGGTGACCTGGCTCCAAAAAATGCCACCCATCCATTTAAACCCCTCTTGAGCACCGTGCTGTTCTGATACCCACACAGTGCCCATTAGTCAGAATCTACTAGCCAGTGATTGATTTTATTGGCATGGTGATGGAAAATCACTTTAGACAAGATATTTGGTGCAGTTTGCTTATTTGGGAGGAGCATAAAGCAAACCCAGAAGTACAGGGAAGGGGGGCTTGAGTGGATCCTGGAAGGGTGAGTAGGAGTCCAGTGGATGCTCTTGCCTGCGTCCATCTCACTGCCCAGCACACATCCGTCCCTCACCAACCCATATGAACAAGACGGTAAACAGGGTCACCTTCGGTAGAAGGTTTCCTCACACCTGCAACGGCAATGCCTCCTCCAGCACTGTCTCAGCACACAGCTCTGACCATTTCCCTCCACGACCTTTCCCACCGCGCCTGCTTCATCTGGCCCCTGCTACTGGGTGACACTGAGTCAGCTCCAATTCACAGCAACTGAATGAGACACTGTCCAGCCCGCACCCTCCTCACGGTCATTGTCAGGTTGGACTTGCCATCACCAAGTCCACCCAGCTCCTTGAGGACCTTCCTCTTACTCACGGCCAACCAGAAGTCCTTTTCTAGGGACTGCTCCCTCCTGACAACTTGTCTGGAAGCACATGTGACAGAGTCCCGCCAGCCTTACTCCTGAAGAGCCTGCCCCAACCCCTCCACAAGCCTGGATGGAACTGTGCCCCCACCCTGCCCCCAAAGCACGTGTCAACCTGGCTATGTCACCGCTCCCGGCATCATGTAGCCATCTCCATTGTGTGAGGGGATAGAGGTAGCCTACACATTGCAAATCCTGACCCTGGGTTGCCCGCGAGGCAGGCTAAGTGTCAGTTATGTGAACAAGGTAGGGTGTGATCTCCAGGGCGAGGCGTGTCTCTTTAAAAGAGTTTCATCGAAGTATCATTGCGGGAGGGCACAGCTCCATAGTTCAATCATCTTAGTAAGAATTGCGCAATCATCACAGCAGCTGACTTGGGCACTTATTCTTCCCTCTGGCACTCATCGTGCTGACGCCCCATGTCCCCTACTTCCCCTCCTGTGCCTCCCAGGTCCTGAGTAACCCAGTGCCTGTCTTCATGGATCACCCATGCTGACTTCCCTGCACAGGAAAACATGCAAAACGATAGATGGTGTCTTCGGTCCATTGCTCTGGATGTAAAAGAGAGGGCCAAGAAAGCAGGGGTCACAGGGACCAACTAATGCAAAGGAAGAAGACCCGGGAGTAGAGTGTGTCCCGTACTGAGGACCTCTTCTGCCGAGGGAGGATTGAGGCCAGGACTCAGGGAGCTCTCTCGGAATGCCAGGACCATAGATGTTGGGAGGACACAGGGGGGTGCAAGGAGAAAGCCCTCTCTGGGAGCAGCTGTTGGGAAGAGGCACTGTGGAGTCAGTTCTGCCTCAGAAGGAGGCATTGCCCAGTCCTGTACCAGCCTCCCAAGATGTTGTGTTCGAGCCCACAGTGATAACCCCTGTGCCAAGCCCCTACAGCGACGGTTCTCAACCTGGGGGTCACGACCCCTGTAGGAGTTGAACAACCCTTTCACAGGGCATCGCCTGATTCTTAACACAGTGATGAAGAAGCAACGAAAATAACCCTATGGTTTGGGGGTCACCACACCACGAGGAACTGTATTAAAGGGTCACAGCATGAGGAAGGTTGAGAACCCCTGCCCTGGAGCAATCAGCCTGCATTTGGTCTTCACCCCCCACCCTCCCAAATGGCCAGAGAACGGATTTCGGTCTGTGAAGCCATCCACCTATGGTGGTTCGGCTCAAGCGGCAGAAAATAACCAAGACAGCCCTCCACACTCTCCTGGCCGGTGTCCAGTCTCCATCCCCCTCTTCCACCTCAGAACCCATTCCGCTTTCAGAATCCACTTAGCAGAATGAAAAGGCCTGCACTGGGTGGGACTGGGATGTCCTGTTCGCTGCCCTGTGGGAGCCCTCAGCTGTGTGTAGGAGGCCTCACCACCCCCACCCTTCCCCACCACCCACCATGCCAGCCCTGGCTCCAGCGGACAGGGGTGTCAAAGGTGTGCCCAGAGGGGAACGGGGAATGTAGAGGGGGGACGCGTCCCATACAGAAAGGCCAGCAGCCTGGCTATTGAGAGGAGTATGAGAGTAGGCATGTCAGGTAACAAGGTGGGCGTGTGGGAAGACAAGCAAGAAAGGTTCAGGTTGGCCGAGGCAGCCGATGGGAATCTAGGTCGACAGAGTCTCCTGGCTCTCTGGCTGGTCAGGCCATCAGTTGCTGCAGCAACTCGTGGTGGTGGTGACTTCTTCCCGTGTCATCCTCGGGCCGGCCGCTCTCCTGTCAGTTTATCCCCCAGCCAGAGGGGCCTGGCCCCACACTCTGCCCGGTGGCCTGCACAGGACCAGTGTGCTATGCAGAAAGAATACGGCCAGGAGGCCAGAGGCTGAGGCTTTTTCAGGGTCTGTTTCCCCACTTTAGAAAAATAGGCCCCAAATGGGACCCCGAATGCTGGAGCTCAATGATTCCCCCGATCAGGATGTTCTAAGGATCTATACACAACAGCTGTCTGTCCGCAATTTAAATAGGCATCTGACAAAGGCGGGGAGTGGGGGTGTCCTCAGTGAGGCCATCCTATGACAAGCCCAGGCTGACAGGACCGGATCCTTTCTGGCTCCTGGTGGAAATATGCGGTAGGTTCCCAAGGTCACCCAAAGATCTTGAGATTCTGAGCTGCTCCCAGTCCTCTCTGGGGTCTCTGCAGGACTGTGCGCTCCCCATCCCGTAGCTTAGGCTTCTGGTCTTAGGGTGCAGCCATACTCCTTGATGCCCCCAGGTGGCGCTGCAGGACCACGGCCCAGAGAGCTGTCAGCACACAACTGATGGGCCCTGGACTAGAGGGGGAGAGAAAAAGGCTAACGCTTGAATTCAAGATCTGACCTTCAAGTTCTCCACGTCAATCAATCAGACACAAAGGCAGCTTGTGTGCCTCTACCCCTGACGTCAGAAGTGACACTGTCCTGTGAGCTGGGTTGCTGGAATTCACACTTGGCCAGCCCCTGCTGTCATCTCAAGGCCGTGTCAGTCTGTCCTGTCTACCAAGAGAGTCCCCCCTGCCCATTTGCCTCTCCTGGCCTTTGGAACCTGGTCACAGTCACAGACACACAGCCCCCAGGCAGGGAAACCCTGTGAGCCTCACCCTCAGAAGAACAAACAAAACCAAAAGGAATACAACGGGCTAGTCCTGGATGGAGCCTTTTGTCTGGCAACACAGGTCACCTGGCATACCCACATTCCTTGTATAATTCCTTCACACCCCTGCTCACGCCACATGTTCACACACTCCACATATCACACACACACACACACACACACACACACACACACCTTCTGTTTCAATACACCCAGACCCAACCCACATCACTCATGTAAGCACCCTATACCACATACACCCCACACACATACACACGCACACACTCCAAGCATAAATACATGTGTCATATGCATACCCCACACAACCTACTTTCCCCAAATTGACCTTACATGCTTCCACTTTACACTGCACACACACACCAGAGACACATGGACATGCAAGTCTATGTCAGTGGTTCTCAAGCTGTGGGTCACAACCCCTGTGGCGGTCATGTACTTGATGTCAATTTCATGATTGGGATGTAGGGGTGGAGTCTAGCCTATCAATTTGGAGACAATGAGTAGCCAATGAGGCCTCTGTGTGGGCATGACTTTCTCCTGAGTATTGTGGGACGTCTCGCAGTGTTTCCCAATTGGAGAAGGGAGAGTGGACTGAGTCTCTGAGAGACAAACTACTGCCAAGAGGCAGCATCTGAGGAACCAGAAGAGCTAGAGGAGAAGCCACATGGCCTTACCGTGATGGAACCAGACCTCTGAAGCTGGAAAAGCCACAGAGAGCGTCCTGGCAGCGCTGAGATGTTTTTATCACCTCGATACTGCTGATGGATCCTGAGCCCTGGAAATGAGGAGCCATCAGGGGACCCCTGCCAGTGCCGGGGATCTGCACCCACTGGCCTGTGACTTCACTTCATGAGTTGGAAGGAGGCTTTATAGGCTGGTATTGGACAAATGGGCTAATATGGATGCTTTCCTCAATGTCCCATTCCTCTTGTCTTGGACATATGGGCTAATAGCAGACTTATGACTTTGAACTGGACTGGGTTGGGATGCTTTCTCAATGTCTCATTCCTCTTGTATATTAACTTTTCCCTTATATCCACATGCGTGTCTATGAATTTGTTTCTCTAGCCTATCCTGACTAACACAACCCCTTTGGGGGTCGAATGACCCTTTCACAGAATTCCCCCCGATTTATAACAGTAGCAAAATGACAGTGATGAAATAGCAATGAAAATAATTTTATAGTTGGGGGGTCACCACAACATGAGGAACTGTCTGAAAGGTCATGACATTAGGAAGGTTGAGAACCACTGCTTTATGTGGTCCCTGGTGTTGCAATGCTTGCCAATTTGGGTTCAGGATGGGCGGTGCTCCCTCTGGGTGGGGGAAAGGTAGGCGTCGAGGTGCTGACCAGCCCCTGCCTGCACCAGCAGAACTTGCGGATTGCCCGAGTGCAGACCTGGAGACACTAGCGATGTGCTAGGATGCCTGGGAGTGCACTACTGCTCCTGCCTCTGCAGTTCCTGTTCCGAGTTTGTACGTGGCTGTGAGGATAGGAGCCCCAGGAGAGGGGTGGCTATGCATGGGCTGCTAGTCACCTCGAGGTCAGCCATTTGAAACCATTAGCCACACCTGGGGAGAAAGAGGAGGCTTTGTACCCCCGTAACGAGCTGCCCTCTCCTGAACCTACAGAGGCTAGGTGTCCTCTGGGGTGACTAGTTTGGATTTGGGAAGAACGTGTAAGGTCGGC
This sequence comes from Nesogale talazaci, assembly GCA_004026705.1. Classification (NCBI taxonomy): domain Eukaryota; kingdom Metazoa; phylum Chordata; class Mammalia; order Afrosoricida; family Tenrecidae; genus Nesogale; species Nesogale talazaci. The sequence goes on along the minus strand of PVJH01006324.1, from coordinate 6,964 downwards.
AAGTAAGAAGGAGAAGATGAGGGGGTCAAGTGTCTTATTTTTTTACATAGTACAGTAAGTAACCTCACATCCCTCCTAAGCCTAGGCTGCTCGTGAGAGAGAATTGGTTCCCTTCTTTTGTGGGAGAGGGGCCTCCCATGACCCAAGAGCAGGGCTTTGCCTCCCCACCCCCTGCAGCCAGCACAGGATCAGGCCCTGGACTGCAGGCTGAGGGCAGAGGCCGGTGCTGTTAGTGACATGCAGGGACAGGAGACCAGAGGCAGCCTGGGCCAGCACGTGACGGGAGGCTCAGCGTCAGACTGGCTGGCAACCGGGTCTGCCTGCTCAAGCAGCTCAGGAAGCCTCAACCCAAACGCAAGCCCCCAACCATTGTGGGCATGCCGGTGCACAGGGTCCAGCTGCCACGTGGGTCTCCGAGACGCTAACTGGACCTTAGGATGCTCAGGCGTTATAAAGCAGGGAGAAACCAGCTGCCCTGCATGTGTTCTGAACCACAGGCGCTACGTTTCCAATTTTTTGGAAGAAGATCACCAGGCATTTCTGGTCCCACTCTACTGAAAGTTGAAAGCCTATGTCATCAGACTGATAGGCAACCATCGTCCAATTCCCCACTTCTACAAACAGCGTCTGCCCCGCCAGCAGCCCTGCCCTCTGCCTTCCGCATGCTGCCCAGGCCCTCCTCTGCTCAAGCCCTTCCTTCCATAGCTCCCCCACAGTGCCGCTTGCGGCCTCCTTCTGGCTTATGAGGCCGTTGGAGCCCCCAGGTGCTCAGTCAGTCTGATAACTATGGGCCAGTTTCCTCTCTGTCTATCACAGTGTCACCGCTGAGTGTTGCCTGGGGTTTTGGAGACAGAACTGGGCTTCCTGACCATGGGGGGTGACTCTGGCCCTTTGGCCAGGGGTTGTCAGGAGTGAGGAGCTGCAGGCTGGGGTCCCTGCTGGAGTGCAGACAGCATGTCCCCAGGCATATTCCTCTTGGAGTGAGGGCCAGTCACAGACACTACCTCATCCTCCCAAGACCGGTCTCTACGACTGGAGGAGAGGGGGCTCTTCTGCCCCTGCCTCCTCTGTTTGTGTCCCCCGCCCCCACCATCCCCAATGTGGGGAGCTGAGAAGACAGGGAAATTAAAGTAGGCAGTGCTGGGATGCTCAAAGGAGAAGGTGCAATCCACCGCCCTCCTTCACAGAGGCCCCAGAGAGAGGGTCCCTGGGCCAGAGCAGGCCTGGGCCCCCTGTGCACTGCCCTGTGCACTGCCCAGTGCCACCTTGTGTCCAAAGGTCAGACCCAAGCCCCGAGGGAGTCTCGCCTCTGCTCCCCACTCTCTGCACACCTGTATCCCAGCTTAGGTCCTCGTCCCTTCCACCTCCAGGTGACTGGTGAGGCTGCACTCATGCTGGGTCCCTCCTGGAGGCAGTGTCCTCTGTGGTACTCACCCAGTGAGGGAGCAGCGGGAAGAGACCATGACTCAGCTGCAGGACTCGTGTCTTTCACGCAGTAGACACTAGGTCAAGGCTTGGCCACTGTCTGTCACCATAGTCACCATATTAAAGCAGCCATTAATATCACGGGTGCGGTAGGCACAATTGCATGGCAATAGTGATTTAATTGTTATAGTAAAGTCATAGAGAGCATGAGAAAGAGAGAAATAATAAAATCAGGCATGTTTCATGGTAGCATGCTCACCTCAGCCCCTGAGGGTTTCTGGGAATGTGACTCTTGACAGGGAAAAAAAGCAGTCTTCCTCCCTAAAGAAAAGACAGTGCACGTGTGGTTGGATCTGAAAAAAACCAAGGGATGGAATGAAAGGGGGAAGGAGTCTTTGTTGTTAGTCCAGGTAGACTAGAGAAACAAATTCATACACATGCATATGGACATAAAGGTAAGTTTTATATACAAGAGGAATGGAACATTGAGAAAGCATCCCAACCCAGTCCAGTCCAAGGTCATAAGTCTGCTATTAGCCCATCTGTCCGACACCAGTCTATAAAGTCTCCTTCCAACTTAAGAAGCACGTGCAATGACACCAGGACAATTACAGGCCGGTGGGTGCAGAGTCTTGTGCGTCCAGCTGGGGTAGAATCATCCTGGCACTCACAGGGGTCTCCTCATTTCCAGGGCTCAGGGTCCATCAGTAGTATCCACTGGCGGTAGAAGCAACTCAGTGCTGGCAGGGGTCTCTCTGTGGCTTTTTCTGCCGCAGAGGTCTGGTTCCATCAGCGCAAACCCGTGTGGCTTCTCCTCCCGCTCTTTCAGTCTCCAGGAATCAGGATTGATCAGCATGCTGTCATCTCGTCTTGTCAGTAGAGACTGAGTCAAGTCTCTCTTCTCCAATCAGGAAATATGGGGAGACTTCCCAGAATTCTCAGGAGAAAGCCATGCCCACACAGAGGTCTCATTGGCTATCTCCCGATTGACAGGCTAGACTCCCCCCACCCTAGACTCCCAATCATGAAATTGACCCACGAGTACATGACTGCCACCGGCTTCCTCACCCACAGCCCACCTGATAGAGGCCAAGGCGTCCTGGACTGACCCAGCTCCCTTTGGAGCAAAGTGCCCTCCCCCGCGAGAGCGAACGGTGACACCTCCTGTCCCCATCTTGACTTGCTGTCTTAGAACACCGCTGAAGCCGCTCTCCACTGTCCTCCAGGGCTAGTATCAGTTGGGATTGTATTGGGTTGCAAGGCAACTTGGGGAGCCCTGGTGTGCAGCTCGACGTGGTCCAACGGGCTTATTCCTCTCCGGCTGGGGGGGCAGGGCTCCTCTGTCTGAGGGGGCAGCAGTGAGTTGGAAGTCATTGTGGCAGGGCATTTGGAGTTTTGACAGGAGCCCTGGGGCCTCGTGGGAGGCCTGTGGGTGGCTGACCCCAGGCCAGCAGTGGAAGCGACCAGCTGCTCCAAGGGACAGAGGCGACCTTTCTACTCCTATGAAGGGGGAGTGTCCCCTGTCTGACATAACTTCCGTAGACTGGAATGGACTGGACGGCAGTGCGGGTGAGCGGTCGAGGCGGCACAGTGGCTGAGCATGCAACTGCTCAGCATGAGGCTCGGGGGAGGTGAAGCTGTCTGCTCCTTGGAAAATGGTCAGTCTCAGATCTCAAAGGACAGGTCTACTCTGCCCCATAAGGTCACAATGGTCCACTTCGATTCCGTGGCAGTGGCCTTTGATGTCATCGCCGCTGTCGTTGTGAGGTGGTACAAATGATTAAGTGCCTGGCTACTAGCCACAATGTTGAGAGTTTAAATCCACCCAGAGGTACAGAAGAAAGACCCGACATCGACTTTCAAATAGCTCTGACAAAACACGCGACATCTCTAATGCTTCCTCCCCCACCTCTAATACAACCCCAGTTCTACCTTACAAACCCGGCTGGACTGGAGCGTGTAATCAGCTCACAGAGCCCAAGACGATAAACCCCTCAGAAACAATGACGGGAGTTATACCAGGAGGATAGGGGGGACATGGGGGGGAGAAGGGGAGCATCGATCACAATGATCCATGTATAACCACCCCCTCCCCAGGAGGACAAACAACAGAAACGTGGGTGAAGGGAGACAGTGATAGACGTAAGATATGAAAATTAAAATAACTTATAAATTATCAAGGGTTCAGGAGCCGATACCAAGAGCTCAGGGAGAAAAAAACATGTTTTGGAGATGATGACGCCAACATATGTACAAATTGCTTGATATGATGGATGTATGGGTTGTGATAAGCGCTGGAAGCACCCCAATGACAGTATCGTGGATGGAGCCCTGAGAGTATTGTGAACGGAGCACAGTTCTTCCCGGACTCACAGACAGATGGTCCCTCTGAGTCAGCATCGCCTCTACAGTAGTGGGTTGGTTTGGTTGGTGGTTGGTGGTTGGTTTGATTTGGGGTTGCGCTGTCTGGTGGAAGAATTCTAACTTCCATGTGAGAGAACAAGGTTTGATTCCTGGCCCATAGAGCAATAATGTATCTGTTCAGTCGAGGCCTACAGGCTGCTGTGGTGTCTCCAGACTAAGGTAGACTAGGAAGAAAGGTCTGGCAACCTGCTTCCAAAAATGAACTAATGGAAACCCTGTGAACAGACTCCATCCCATGGTACACAGAGCCTCCCTGCGGTGGGGGATGGCAGTTATGGACGGCGGAGTGGATGTCAGTGAAGTTCCAGAAGGCATTGCCTCGTGCAAGGGTGGAGTCCCAGGGAGGCTCTCCTCTAAGATCTTCTCTTGTTAGCCTGTGTTAGTCGGTCTTGCTGTCGGTCTGCAGGGTGGTTCTGTGTGCCTCATGCTTGTGGAACAGTTCTAGAAAGCTATTGAGATGCTGTGCCGACGTTCACACAGCACTTGATCCGCAAAAGCTGACAGTGGGATGGAAGGGATTTTCAGTGCCTTGATTATTCTAAGGAAACAAACAAAACAAAACATCCATGGAAACCAAACCAAACACTGCCGTCGAGTTGATGCCTGCTCATACGGGCCCTGTCGGGCCGGGTGGAAGTGTCCCTGCAGATTTCTGAGACTAACCCTTGACAGAAGGAGAACGCTCTGTCTCTCTCCCAGGGAGTCACTGGTGCTCTCAGACTGTTGGTTTTGTAGTTAACAGCCCAATGCAGCACCACTGCCCTGCCAGGACTCAATACAGAGAGAGAGAGAGAGAGACAGAGAGACAGAGAGAGAGACAGAGAGAGAGAGTTCACATTTGCAAAGCTTGTTTTGTTTTTTAATCTGACACTTTTGAACAATTTAAGTGCGCCCAATACTTTCATGAGATAGCAAAAACGGTGCTGACTGAACCCAATGAATTGTGACATCCGTAGATAAAGGGCTAATTGTTGAGCTCTAAAAGTGTAGCACACTGCTGTTAACCCCGAGGCTCATTAATGAGGACAGCTCGATAAATAAGCTGCCGTATTCCGTGCGGAACCATTAACCCTGGCACGTGCCTCTACTTTGGCCCACTGCTGGGGACACCAAGTGTCCACCCCCCCTCCATATTCACAAGGCCAGCAAGGAACGCAGGCCTTGCATGCCCCACGGACACCGAGGCGGCCTACCAAGCCCATGAAAAATAGCATCTCTTTCCAAATAAAGTAGTAACCACCAAGGGGGGTGGGGGGACTTGCCGCTCTTGTACTGCAGTCACTGCCCACCTGGTGTGTGCGCTTAGCCGCGGCCTGTCACCCAGGTCACACAGTTCTCTCCGCACCCACACCTCCCAGACCCCGAGCACCAGCAGCTCTCCTCAGCGCAGCAGCAGACGCCCCTCTGGAGCCAGGAAGTTTGTTCTCTTACACTTCTATTTTGGGAGCTGGGATGCAGCCCTGGAATTTTACAAGCCTGGGAGGAATTGGCTGGACCTCAGCACTTTCCTTCACCCTCCCTCGTCCTCCCTCAGGGTGGGGAGGGGGAGCTCCAGGATGGAATGCCCACAGCCCTTGGATGAGAAAACAAACTCTTCCAATGAGGGCCTGTGGAGAGCGGCTCAGGGCGTAGCCTGAAAAGGAGAGAGTCCACCACCGTGAACTTTCCAGAGGCCATACTCCACAGAGAGGTTAAACACGGCCATCTTCATAGCACCACTGACACACACAGCATTCCTCCTCTGGCTTCTTGAGGGTTCCTCACCCTCACCCCCACCCCACACCACTACCATGACTCCAGTCCTGCCTATCACTGCAGGCTAGGCCAGAACATGTGCACAGGTATAGATAAGAGGTCAGGACACAGGGAATCCAGGTCAGATAAACCCCTCCGGAACAGCAAGAGGAGTAGTGATACCAGAAGGGTAGGGGGAAGGTTGGAGGTGTGAAAGGAGAGGGCACAAGAAACTGCGGGGAAGGGAGACAGTGGGCAATGTAAGATATGAAAGTAATAATAAGTTATACTTCATCAAAGGGTCACAAGGATGGAATGACCAACATTTGTGGGATGGAGGGAGGGTAAGAAGAGGAGCTGTACCAAGAACTCAGAAAGCAAATGTTTATAAAGGAATGATGGCAATATAGATACAAATGTGCTTAGTACAATTGTTGTATGAATTGTTATAAGGGCTGTAAGCGTCCCCAATAACGTGATCTTTTTTTAAAAAAAAAAAAAAAAGGTCATCTTCTAAGATGAAATTATATCATCTTGTATCTCTCAAGGAGACTAGGTGGCAGAATGGCTAAACACTGAGCTGATGGCCAAAAAGTCAGCAGTTCAAAGTCACCAGCCAGCTCCGTGGGGAAAAGACAAGGCTTCCTATCGTAAAAAGTCTTCTAGAAAACTCACAGGGGCAGTTTACCCTGCACTTTAGGGTCACTGAAAGCCAGGATTGACTCCATGGCAGTGAATTTGGTTGGGTTTGGGGTGATCTCTCAACTCGGCTGTCAGACCAGTTTCCTTTAGTTGACTTGAGGGAGAAACAGAGAGAGAGAGAGAGAGAGAGAGAGATCCTGGATGTAAAATCACACCACCATGATTATGTGTTCATTATTCAGCTCTCTTACTGACATATGGTTTTTACCAGTGATGGGATGTTTGCCTTATTTCCTGCCTATGACCAATACTATGGAACAGGTGGACTGGCCTATAGTCGGTGTTCAATAAACACTTGCTGGATAACTAAAGAAAGAATGGTTTTCTGTAAACCAACCCCTCCACAACCTTCACATTCCTGCTTCAGTTCTTCAAATACTATCCAAAGAAAAAGAACTACTGCATCAGGTGGGGCTTGGGTTAGACATTAGGAAGAACTTGTGGTTGTTTCCATAGCAACTGTGTGGCTCCAGATGCACACTGACCCAATGACAGGTTCCAGCTGAAAATCCAGAGAAGTCTAATGGGAGAGAAGGTAGTCTGTTGTCTGGAGAATGAGCCAGACTTACAGAAACCACGTCTTTCAAATACCCCAGGGTCTCTGCTTGGCATGAGTCTTTCCATTTTAGAGCAAGAGCCAGGCTTCTTAACCTCAACATGGTAGATATTTGGGATGGAT